>AWOL01S0022287.1:62018-182442 GCA_000715115.1 Nicotiana otophora | reverse complement strand
AACCATACACATCTAAATGATACTGACCAAACAAGCAACTTCGGAGCAAATGGAGTGCACCAATATCTTCTGTTGAGCTGATCGCTTACTTGGAGGACTCTCGACCTATCTATCGAGACCTGCGGGCATGAAACGCAGCGTCCCCGGGCAAAAGGGACGTCAGTACGAAATAATGTACCGAGTATGTAAAGCACTATACTGAAAGCTGAAAGTGAACTGATAATATAATAATTGAAAGTAACTGGGAGTCAAAGATAATCTGAAGATATGCTCACCTGCTGATACTGACTCAACTCTCTCAATACAGTAAGTAAAATAGATATCCGGCCTTATAAGGCTCGGTATATGTATATATCTGCTCTGCCATAGTAGGCTCGCTCATAGGCGCTTGGCCATACTAGGCTCTGTATCTCGGCCAACTGGGCTAGCTCGTAGGCACTCGGCCACAATAGGCTCGGTTTATAACTTACCATCTGATCAGAGGTTGCCCAATAGGGGCCTGCCCATCGATTATAGCTCGATGGTAATGAAAATACTGTAATATTGTATATATAAATTCTCTGCTCTCATGACTGGAAAAAAAAAGAAAACACTCAATTGGATATGAAGTACTGATAAGCAGAATACTGTAACTTACAAGACTAGGAAAATATACGTAAATTCCGGGATATGAATTCTTTTTATACCTCGTTATCAAACTCGTGTAATTACGAGATCATACCAAAATGAATAAAGGGCTTAGCCTTAACATACCTGAGCCGATTTTCTTGAGAAAGATTACACCGTACTCCTTAAAATTTACAAAAACTCATGCTATATTATGTTGTGAAGTTTTAAATGAGTTATGGATTTCCATCTGAATTCCTCTCATCAACCAGATTCAAAAGTCCAATGACGAATAAGGCAGCGGATTGAGTCGTTGCAAAAATGTCTAATTTAGAAGATAAGTTGCATATACGTTGTCTTCAAGTACCAACCTTTCAGTGAAACGGCTCTTCAACAAGTCCTTATGGACCTCATTAATGAGAAAGAGAAGCTCCCACTGATATACTGTCTACTACTTCAATCGGTTCAAAAAAAGGGCTCCCAGAAAGTTGACGAACAAATTTGTGTATAAAGTCCAAATTCAATATTTCATCCCACTATTTTCTTCGAATTTCTTCTTCTAAATGTGACACCTATGCAACAACTTTAAGAGTCATTAAATTGAATATGGGGGGTGCTGCTGCTGCCACGTTGGTGGTTATCCATCCACAGCATTTAACCAACATCTTAATTAATAAATCCCTAATTCCTTAATAAAATAATTAATCTTACATTAATCAATAATTAATCAATTACCCAAATAATTAAGAATTATCTCAACTTACTTAAAATACTACTTACTTTTAACATACTTTATATAACTTACTATAATATACTTTACTATCATGGTCATGCGGTACCATATAAAATAAATACATACACTATTATTTCATTAAAACATTCATGTAAAAATACATATATTTTCTCAACTTATAATTTTCCTAGTCTCTTTTAAAGAGTAAAAATTCTCGTACGCTTAATTCTTAAAATGGTAGAAAGATAACCTTCTTTTCTTGTAAGAAAATAATTTCTATATTTACAATAAAGAAAATCTCATAAACTTTCTTATATTATGTGTATAATTTACCATATTCGAAAATAGTAATAATGGTAACTATCCAAAATTATACTTATAAAACTTTTACTAAAATACTCCACTTAAAAGAAAATACCACATTAACATAATATCTAACGGTATCAATATTGTTAAACTTACGGAGTCTTACAATAACATAGTCACAAATCCTCTATAATCTCATGAATGGACTTAATCCCTTCTAGCTCATATGGATTACTACGACTAATTCTAATATTAAATTACGTTATGTAACAACAACCCAATTTTATTGTTTCTTTTTATTTTGTTTCTTTTTTGTGTTATTTTTTGTAGTATTGTTTTTGTGTTTTGTAGGAGTAAAAGCATGGGATCAAAGCCAAATAGGCGTGTGCAAAAGTAAGCCAGATGATTGGAACTAAGTGTGGGGTGCCCGCACAAATGATCATCCTTGGGAGAAGTATGTGATCATGTGATCTGGTAATGTTTCGGCCTTTTGCATTCCAGAGAGTCTCGTTTGCCCTCTTGTTATTTATTGTATGCATTGAGGACATTGTATAATTTTAAGTGTAGGGTGAGGAGATTGTCTGGGTTATTTTTGTTTGTGCTATCCTAGCTTAGTTGTAGTTCTCTTTCTTAGTGTAGTGTTTTTTTTAAAAATACTGAAAAAATAAAAAAGAAAAAAGATCAAAAAATTTGGACTTTTTCCGATGATGGATTTTGTGGACAACTTTCTTGAGGGATTAAGGTCCAATGAAAAACAAATCTAAAAATATTTTTTTGTTCTATTTAGATAATAATCCCCCTTGATTTTTCTTTGTGAATCGGTTCATTTTTAGGGGATGTAACTTGAACCGGATAAATTTTTTTATTTTTAGGATTAAATTTTTTTCAGGAGTAGTAAAAGAGCGAGAAGAAAACCTTTGCGACTTGTTTGATATTTGCATATTTAGGCCTGGGCTTGAGTAGTTCTTTCCTCTGAGTGCTTGAGTAATGAATAAAATAGCAAACCTTCTGACATCTAGGCTCAGGGTTGTGACTCTGTATATAGCTTATTCTTATTTTATCGTTTGCTATGATCATGTCTGTCTTAAAGTAGAATTGATCCATCTTAATTGATACTTGTGCCATGTAGGGTGAGGATTTCTTACATATATTTCATATTTTACATCCTAGTCTAGAACTTGCCTTGCATGTTATTGAATCGAAATAAAAGTGTTGCTCTGTTTTGAAGATGATAATAGGATTTCTTTGATATGTCTTGTGAATTTTATTCTTTTCAGATATTGTAACACTAGTTAGCCCTTTGAACATGTAGCCTTTTGTTTGGAAGTCGTATTTTTGCCTTGATTATTTTGTTGAATCCCTAATCTTTGCACCCTGCTTCCTTAAGCACTGTTACTTATACTGTGATATTAATTGATAAATTTGAAGAAATGGACGATTAAGTAAAAAATGATGACCAGCGATAGCTGAAAAATGATGAAAAGGCCCTCTTAAAAAGAATGAAACATGAAAAAAAAGAATGAAAAAATAATTCTTTGAAAAAAAAAGAAAACGTCCTTGATATGAGGGAGATACTTATGAAATAATAGATGAAGATAGGGCTGAAAAATAAAATTAAGAGATGAAAATAATGGGTGATGAAGTCTAAAAGTGCAAAGTGCTTAGAGAAGTGTAAGTCACTATCATATAGTTTTCCTACCCGTCCCCTAGCCAATATTACAACCCATTAAAGTCCTACTTGATACTATTCGAGCATACTTAATTAATAGAGATGTACATAATAGGCAAGCCTATGGTTCTTGGTGCATACATGTGAATGCGTTTGTGAGTGCGAGAGTTGTTCTGTGATGCTAAGTCCTTAAATTATATTCATTATTTGATTTGAGTGTATGAACTATTTATTCTTGTAAGGAAACTGGTTTCATGATAGATAGGTGATGTTATAAGCTTTATTTGATAAAGTAGGTGAGCGAGCTTAAATTTGGTAAGTTAGAGTCTCTCTCTGAGGTTAGGAGGTTAGAGGTTAGAAGTTTGTTGTTTGTTTGTGACTCGTATATCTTGCACGATGATCATGAAGTGTATATCTAATGGTTTGAGTTGCTATAGGGCCTAATGTTAGTATCAATTAAAGTGGTGGTGTTTCTTGGCTTGATTTATTGAGAGTGGTTTTAATGCTTACTTGAGGACGGGCAAGAGATTAAGTGTGGGATTATGATATTCGGCCAAAAATGTATTATTTAACCATTGTTGCCTCACATTTTAGTACTTTTATTCGTCTTTTGAGTGTTAATTATATTACTATATGCTTAATATTATATTTTAATTGTGTAGGAATAAAGCGGTGTGAAGATGAATATTTGCACTAAAATAAGCACTCCAAAATTTGATCACGCCCAACTCTAGTACTAAAAAGGATAAGCGGTCGTTGCAAATATAATTCGGTCTAAGAGTCCAAAGTCGAATCCCACAGAGAACTAAAGTTTCTCCATAACAGTTCAATATCACTAAGAAGATAAGCTCAAACAATTCCTAAGCAGTGTTTTAAAAGGCATTTTTGGGGCGAGCCCTGGGGCGAGACGCACCAAAAATGCCTCGAGGCGATGGTGTGGGGCGAAAGTCTCAAGAGATGTATGCCCAGCAATTCGGGGCGTATGCCCGAGCGTTTGAGGCGCGTTTTTGTAGTGAGGCATAAGCCCCATAGACTTTTTCAAATTAAAATAAAATTTGTTGAATACGTCCTTCATATAATACTTAAATTCTCAAAAGTCAGCTTGTAATCACTCAAAAATTTTAAAAAGGAACTGAAATGTATTAAATTTAAAAGTCAAGACCTTTTTTATTGATTGAAACCCTAATTTATAGTCTTTCCCAATTCTTTATCTTGTCCGCTAGTCTACTAATATCTCCCAAAAGCAACGAATATTTAATTTTTTTAACAAATATAAAGAGAACTATATTCTCCTTCACAATAACAAGTTCAAAGTTCAAATTGCAGGTTAGTCATCCTTTTTATTCCTTCATGTAGAAAACTTTATTTTTTTCGACTCAAGTTACTTGTGCTTGTAAGTCGTGTATAATATATTATTTTGACTAGTTTTTTATGGGGATGGAACACACACACACACACACACACACACACACACACACACACACATATATATATATATATATATATATATATATAATTTTATTTAATTTTAATGTAATTTTACCCATTTATAAATATTTACTGTAATTATATTATTTTATAAAATATTAAAAATTAAATACTCATGGGGCTTATGCCTCGCTGAGGCATATGTAAAATGCATCGCCTTACGTCCATGCCTTTTAAAACAATGTTCCTAAGTTATGAATACAAAGATTCTTATGTCTAACTAAATAATTAGCAAATTAAAATAGCAAGTTAACAACTGAAGATACTAAGGGTTGGAGAAAAGATTAAGGAGGCCTAGAGTTATGATTTCCCCAATTGTCAAAATCCTTCCCGCTATGTCTCCTACAAGTTCTCCTAAGTATTCTCTACTGATCATGAGCACTCGACTTATCATAAAACTCTCTCGAGCAACTACAGTAATGTACTAGTCATATTCTCACAAATTACGCTAGCTCATACTTTTTCATCGCTCACCATGCTTAAAGCTTCGTTATCTCTAATCCCACTTTTAAACTCGCCGTATTGATCTCTCATATACCTTGGGAGTGACGTTGTTCAACAACAACCTAAATATGCACTCTTTCTAAAGCAATACACACTAATAGGCACAGACAATTGGTGGTCATTCAATCGACTGAAATAAGCACGTAGTTGAACAAGTAGGAATATTCAAAGGAAAAATTATATTGCATATTACTGGAGTTCATACTCCAAAAGGTTCCATCACAACTCTAGATAATAAACTAGCTATTCATAAAAGTATGTGAAAACACAATACAGAAATCCATAACCAATAATGAAAAATAGTTAGAAGAAGGGGAAAAACTCGTGGTTCAATCTTCTTCCTTGCTCCTACAGTATTCTTGCCTCCTTAGATATTCTCTAACCCTAAAGTAATGTCTCCCCCTATAAAATAGGTTTAGAACCCCTTTTATACATGTTGGGGGCGTGTAGGGTTGAAACTACCAAGTCCTAGTCGAATTAGAAAAAGTTTTCCGCTTTCGTGTTTTGAATCGTGCCTGGCGCAAAGCTGGGCGCCTAGCTCTGTGTAGTGTTGTCTTTTGCGTTTTGAACTGTGCCTGGCTCAAACCTATACGCCAAAAACCACACTCCTCTAAATTCTCCATTTTAGCTTCAATTTATTCACAATCCTTCTATATTACCTCCGATTGAGCTTTACCCATAAAAATATCATTATCAAGCTTGAGCCACAAATATTTGCACTAAACTTAACAAGGTTAGGGAATGATGCAAGGAAATTTCCATGCAAAAACATGGATTTTTAGACTAATATCATATATTGTTTACCAATCTAGGATTGAACTCGGGAGAGAGAATTCTAGATTGCATATAAAATTGAGTAGAGCAAGATCTTGAACCCAAATTATCAGGAACGGATTTGCGGTTAGGATAGGAATATACCTAATCTTGTTGCTTGGTTACTATATAGGAATTATTAATGCCTTCTTGTTCATCCTAATTTAATAGTAATATATGCGTTAGGTTAGCTTGAATATGAGAGTAGTATTTTGGGAGAATACCACGAGTAATATTAACTATCACTTCCAAACAATAACGATCCGACCGGTCGTTTTGAGCTCTAGCGCATTGTTTAGTGGTTTGAGGCCTTGAGTAGCTTCACTTAAGGTATTATGACTTGTACATGTGGTCAGAATTGAATTTCGTGAAGTTCGGAATTGGGTTGGAAAGAACATTCTAATTTCGGAAGCTTTAAGTAGGAAGAATTGGCTAAGGTGTGACTTTTGAGTAAACGACCTCGGAATCGGGATTTGAAGGTTCCAATAGGTTTGTATGATGAATTCAAACTTGGGCGTATGTTTGGGTTGAGTATCGGGTGGCCCAGGAATATTTCGGTGCTTATTACGGAAGGTTGGCATTTTGAAGGTTTAAGAATTTCCTATGTTTGGAATGAAGTAGATTTTGATGTTATCGATGTCCGTTTGGGATTCTGAGCCTGGGAGTTATTCCGTATGGTGATTTGGGTCTTAGGAGCGTGTCCGGATTGTGATTTAGAGGTCCGTAGTGGAATTAGTTTAAAATGGCGGAATCCGACCCCGATATCAAAAAGTCCAGTACAAAGTTTGATATTGTTTGAGGTGATTTGAGGGTTTGAAGAAGTTCGTATTGTGTTATAGGACGTGTTGGTATGTTTGGTTGAGGTTTCGGAGGCCTCGAGTAGATTTCAGGTAGTTAACAGATCAAGTTTTGAACTTAAAGGAGATGCTGAAGCTGGGCAGCAGCTGGTGTAACCACTTCTAAGGAAGTTTGGTTGCAGAAGCGACCTCACAGAAGTGAGGTGAGATCCTCAGAAGCAGCTTGGGCAGCTTGGGTGTGAGGTCACAAAAGTGGAGTCGGGAAGCGCGCATATGAGTGTGCAGAAGCGAGGTTAAGGCTGCAAGTGCAGAAATTACGCATATGCGCTAGGGTGTGTCTCACCTGCGGTTGCGCAGGAGCGGAATAATATCCACATGTGCGATGGTCTGCTGGCAGTGGTCCTTAGAAATTGCTCATGCACTTGTGACACCGGGTTTTGGGGGTTTTACTATGGGTTGTCCGTTGTTATAATTGTGTGGATACTTTCATTTACTCGGTAAATTCTATTTGGTGTTGTTCAATTAATGAAAAACATGTATTTTAAAACACTAAAATGAGTAAATAAGTTGATAGATTACTGTTGGCTTGCCTGACGACAGTGTTAGGTGCTATCACGGCCTTTAGCAGATTTTGGGTCATGACAGCTTGGTATCAGAGCATTAGGTTCACTTAGGTCTCACGGGTCATGATCAAGTCTAGTAGAGTCTTGCGGATCAGTACAGAGACGTCTGTACTTATCTTCGAGAGACTAAAGGTCTGTTAGGAGCACTGCCCTTATTGATTTCCTCATCGTGCAGTTTGATTCCATTGAGGCTTGCGCCTTTATTTCCTTCCCACCCATCTTATGCGACGCGAAGCGCTTGTTTTCAATTAGGCATCGAGGAGTTGTAGTGGTACTACAGACGTGGTGTAGGATGTTTTCCCTGCATGTTTGAGCAGACTATTATCGTCGCCTTGCGGTGGGATGTTCTTTTATTTCAGCTCAGTATCAATATCTTCTATGGTTTCAAGACCGTGCATGGATTGCTATGATGTCTATGCATTGTTATCATACTATGTTGGTGTAATGGTAAGGTGCTCATTTATTTGTTGAGGCAGTGAATGGCTTGAAGAGAGGACCTCTCAATGCATGATTAAGGGGTTCAACATTTAAATTCCAATGGAGGAAAGGCAATCAGACTATAGACATCCATACTGGGTTGATAAAGTAATAAGGCTTGATATTGTAAAGCGTGGTGGAATTTTCATTATGATGCGGTGTCGCGTCCTTGTTCGAACGCATTATGGTTCACCGGTGTTACGGTCTTCTTGGATTTTTGCCTTCAGTGCAGGTATTATGAAATGGGGCCTGGGGGGCGGTTGCCAGAGATAGCCGTGTGCTGTGGTTTAGAATCGAATTGGTATTTCTAATGTTGATGGCTCGGGAAAGATGATCTTCCAGGAGGTTTAAAGTTGGTGGCAATTCATTAGCTCCGGTGCTACAGATAGGGAGTTGGTATAAGGAAACAGTTGGGCAACAAAATATGAGAGAGGACATGACAGGAAGTGTCTCGCGGTGATTGGAGTGCTAGCAGGTCAAGTATGAGAAGTATAGATTGAGAAGTTGCTTAAAGGAGATGGTTTAACCGAAGTAAGAGTGTCAAATTAGCATATGGATTCTGTGGTAGGATGGCCACGTGCCTTGAGGAAGTGTGGAATGGTTTGGGAATCGTGACGGGAGGTGATTTGGTCTACTGTTATTATTTGGAATGATGATTACTGTACGAGGAAAGATTTGAACATGGCAAAATAGAGTTTGCTTGAAATGAAGAGGGATGCGTGGGTTTAATTATTGTTGTAAATGCAATATGACTTGAGTTCGGAAGGTATGGTTGCACTTTCAGTTGATGTCAATAGGGAAGGAGCAGACTTATACAACTTATGGGCGAGCATGGGCTCGGGAGAGTTTATTGATTTCATAGTAGTTGTACCCAGTGCAATGTCGTTGGAAGATGTCGGCAAGGAACTCCACAGGTGGGTTATCTCATGTGAACATGTTAGCAGTAACGTGATGTCAATGAAGATTTGGCCAAGAATATTACTTGCCACCCAGTAAGGGGTCGAATATGTGATTGTATTTGGCGATTCAGAATGTTCATGAAAAGTTTAAAGAAAGACTTCGAGAAGTTTGGCGGGTTAACGGTGCAAGATCATGGTAATTGCGAAGGAGGAATTGTTGTGGGCCCTGTATTATGTGATTGTAGCTTCAAGAAAAGTGGGGGAGCCCCTATGTTGTATCGTGTGGTTGTCTGCTTGTGCGGTTTATGATTATCGGTGTATTGGTTGGCTATTATGACAGAGGAAAAAACAAAATCAGTGGTAATTCAAGCAAAGGATTTGAGGAATGTGTGCTATATTTGGCCTTATCGATTCATGTTCAGGTTTTTGGGAATACTCAGAGTTTATGCTTCTTGCGGGGTGGGGGGGGATTAAGTACAAGGAAAAGACTTCAGTCGGGTGCTTCTTTGATAGGGTGTTCACGTGCTAGCAGCGCACTAGAGTTTGGCTTATATTCGGGGACAAGTCAGAGTGGGTGACTCTCAACAGTGGTCCTAGTGGGTTCAAGAATTCGAGTGCAGTGCCTAAGGACTTGGAATGTTATACGTTATCATTAGGTATACAATGCAGTATTGTAGGAAAGAGAGAAATAGTTTCGAGCTCGCGAAAGGTCTTGCAAAACGGGTGTACCGGTTGGGGATACCATTGTGTGCGTAAGGAGGATATGAGATGATTCATGAGTAATGATACGATGTGGTCTCGTGATGCGTGTCACTCAGGATGAGTGCGAATTGAGTTCTCTATATTTTGAATGGATCTATTATTATTTCTAAGGTAAGTTAAGAGTGAACTGGAAGAAGTTGGCTCGGTTAGTAATGGTTGAGTCAGCATGATTGTGGCAATGATTAGTTTCTTCGACGTGTGAAGTTATGTGATTTGTAGTTGTACATGCAGGCTCGGCAACCACCACAACTTGATTGATTTTTGAGGTATTTGATTGAAATGGCTTTGTGGCATAAATGGATTCCAAAAGAGTCATGGCGATTTAGATCACAACTTGAGGTTTGTATTTTCTGCGGTTTGGAAATTCAGTTGCGTGTTGCATTGGTTCTTCTGAAATGAGCTAAGTGAATGGCTTTCCAGCCAATGAAGTGTTTATTCTGCTGGTAGTTCAGGAGTTATGATGAATTCTGGTATTCTCGCATAGTGACATGATAGGTGCGGTGAGCAACATAGGAAATTGAAAGTTGAGGATCAAGGTTGCGGTTTGGTGTTGATCAGAATTGCACGAGCTTGGATGAGCAGGAAAGTATTCAGATGTTTAGAGTGAGCTGGCGTTATCTTAGTGTTGCCTGTGAATGGTGTTCTGTTGAAGAGGCATTGTGTATTGATTTGCGGGTTGTGATTTGCTTTACAGAATTAGTACAGTCGGTAGTATGGGTGTGCAGACTTGGCTACCTGAGCGGAAGGTTGTGGGAGCGTACCCCATGAGGAGATTTGTATAAGTGTGAGATATTAGTCACTTGATTGTTAAGGATTGAAACCAAGTATGAAGGTGATGGTAATATCGCAAATGCAAGAGTTTATGCCTGAGAGGCATTCTATTCCTTGGGCTGTGGACTATGTGAGTTTGTTCCAGATTTGACGGATGTTCTTATGTGTCATGGAAAGAGATTATTGTGGATCCTTGAAAGGTTATTAGCCCGGTATGTTGTGATCAAAATCAGCTTGAGGTCCGTCGGAGGGTCCAAATGTGGATGTGCGCCCTACACCAGTCCGGGTGTGTTCTTCATAGTATTGCTTATGGAGGAGTCTTCGGGTATTGGATGTTATTTTCATCGTCATGTATTTCATGTAATACTCTATTGTGCCATGTGGGTTATGAGACGGCTTGATTATCCGCTAATATGTTGAGGCCCCGTGTAGCTGGTAGTATAAATGAGCAGGATGGCCCTTGAGATGCGGGTCATTTATCGCACCTTAGTTGTGCTTGGGTTTGTAGCGTATGGCACTATCCATCTCCCCAGGATGTTGTATTATACACTCAACGTGCATGTGGTAGATATGAGGGTATTTTTGTAAGGGCTAGCGTCACGGCTTGGTGTATAATTTCTTATTTATTTTTATGTACGGATCGGGTGGCACGCCGCGACAGGTATATATTGTTTGGATCGGGTTGCACGCCGCAACAATGCCATGTTGGATCGAGTTGCACGCCGTAACAGTGTCATGTTGGATCGGTTTGCACGCCGCAACAGTAAGATGTTGAGTACGGTTCCATATATTTGTTTCTGTGTATTTTGTTTCTTATTCACTGAGGAGAGTTCATAGCGTCCGTTCGACCGTTTTATTCGTTACTCGGGCTGGGAAGTTCCATCCTAGATTTCGCTTTTTCTTATGTATTTCATTCGAGGTGGCTTATTGTCTGTGTAGCTTATACTGGGTGAGACGAGATTATTGGACTTGAAATTAGTGCGATCAGATTTATATAAGGTACATTAAAGGGAAAATATCGTTATTCAGTTTAGAAAGAGGTAATGGTTCTTATCAGGAGGAGAGACTCCATGAATTATTGATTCGGCAGGTGGTTATGAGTTTCTACACGTCTCTTTCATCATGGAAGTATTGTGAGAGTTGGAACGAATTTATATACGTCATGAGTTGTATTGCGGGCATCAGATTTGTGAAATTTCAGCTATTGTAGTCAAAGGATGTTATTATGGGCAACCGACTTATGTGGTGCATGGCGTGATTTCGGCCTAGGTGTACGATCATATTATGGTACAGTGCGTGGTGTTTGGTACGGTGTTCGTGTATTAGAATCAGGTATGGTAAAGAAATTAGGAAGTTGGAACTTGGTTCTAAAGCTTATTAGCTAAGGCTAAAGGGAGGACCTTCAGTTCGTCTCGAGCTAATGTGCCCAACTGGGTTGTGATGGCACGGGTAGGTGCACGAGGTGCTAAACAGTAAATTTGGACAAGTCTGGAGCAGCCTTTAGCACGTTCGAGGACGAACATATGTTTAAGTGGGGGAGAATGTAATGATCCGACCGATCGTTTTGAGCTCTAGCGCGTCGTTCAGCGGGTAGAAGCCTTGAGTAGCTTCACTTCAGGTATTATGACTTGTACATGTGGTCGGAATTGAATTTCGGGAAGTTCGAGATTGGGTTGGAAAGAAAATTCTAATTTTATATGCTTTAAGTAGGAAGAATTAGCTAAGGTATGACTTTTGAGTAAATGACCTCAGAATCGGGATTTCATGGTTGAAATAGGTTCGTATGATGAATTCGGACTTGGGCGTATGTTCGGGTCGAGTATCGGGTGGCCCGGGAATATTTCGGCGCTTATTATGCAAGGTTGGCATTTTGAAGGTTTAAGAATTTCCTAAGTTTGGGATGAAATGGATTATGATGTTATCGACGTCTGTTTGGGATTCCGAGCCTGGGAATAAATTCGTATGTTGATTTTGGTCTTAGGAGCGTGTCCGGATTGTGATTTAGAGGTCCGTAGTAGAATTAGGCTTGAAATGACGAAAGCTAAATTTTTGGGGAAGTTTGACCAGGAGTGAACTTTTTGATATCGAGGTCGTATTCCGATTCCGGAAGTTGGAGTAGGTCCGTGGTGTCATTTGTGACTTGTGTACAAAATTTGGGGTCAATCGGATGTGGTTTGATAGGTTTCGGCGTCGGTTGTAGAAATTGGAACTTTCAAAGTTCATTAGGCTTGAATCTATGTGTGATTTGTGTTTTTGATATTGTTGGAGGTGATTTGAGGGTTCGACGAAGTTCGTATTGTGTTATAGGATGTGTTGGTATATTTGGTTGAGGTCCCGAAGGCCTTGGGTGGATTTCGGGTGGCTAACGGATCACCTTTTGAACTTAAAGGAGATGTTGAAGCTGGGCAGCAGTTGGTGTAACCGCTTCTACGGAAGTTTGATCGCAGAAGCGACCTCGCAGAAGCGAGGTGAGGTTCGCAGAAGCGGCTTGGGAAGCCTGGGCGTGAGGTCACAGAAGTGGAGTCGGGCAACGTACCTGCGAGTGCGCAGAAGCGAGGTTAGGGCCGCATGTGCGGAAATTGCACAGATGTGCTAGGGTGTGTCGCACCTGTGCTTGCGCGGGAGCGGAAGAATATCCGCAGGTGCGATGGTCTGCTGGCAATAGTATTCCGCAAAAGCGAGGAAGATTCCGTAGAAGCGGATCCGCAGAAGCGGTCAAATGACCGCATATGCGAAAAGTCTTCTGGGCAGTGAAGTTTTTGTAAAAATGGGGGTTGGCCCATTTTCATCTCATTTCGTCCATGGGAGCCTATTTTGGAGCACTTTTGGAGTTCCATCTTCATCAACTATAATGGGGTAAGTTAAATTTTCACATTGTGAGTTAAATATATGATTTTTATATGGATTCAAGCATAAAATTAGTAGAAATTGTGAGATTTTGAAAGAAACCTAGAAATTGGTATTTTTGGATTTTTACCACGAAATTAGACATGGAATTTGGAATAAATCATATATTTGATTTTGTGGTATTATGGGTAAGATTTATCTTCAAGAATTTTCGGAATTCGGGCACGTGGGCCCGAGGGTTAATTTTTATCGACTTTTTGAACGAAGTTGAGAATTGTTTAAAATAATTAATTATGGGTATGAGAATATATTTTGATTGGTTTGCACGATTGTTTGAATAGTTTTGGATCGACGTGCATCGGTTTGAGGTGTTAGAGAGGCTTTGGAGCTGGTTATGTAACTTCGAAGAAAAGTAAGTCTCATGTCTAACTCTGTGAGGGGGAAACTACCCCTAGGTGATAATTATTATTATGTGCAACTAGTTGCGGGTACTACGTACGCACGAGGTGACAAGAGTCCATACGTAGCTATGCATGTTATGTCCGGGTAGATTTAGGATCTTATCCTGTTATATTTAAATTATTTGAACTCATTTTGCTGGCTTAGCTAATCAAGTTATAATTTAATTTGAATTTGAAATAAACGTATGTATAATAGGCCAAGCCTTGACACTTTGAATTTTGGGGCAAGTTAATTGAGAAATGGTAACGATTATATTCATTTTATTCTCTTGTGTTGTATTGTAAACACGTGTCTCGTAATTTGGTGAACTTCTTTTCTTTTCTTGTGGAGCGGGCCAAACGCCTCGGTAGTATATAGGTGCATCTATGGTTCGTGCCGCTCAACCATCGGTAGTGTACACATTATTTTGGATCGGGCCGAATGACCTCAACATAATCGTGCGCTATATCACTGGTAGTCTGAACATTCACGAGATTATCTTTCTGCTGATGCTCGACATAATATACAGTGTTCCTTATTTATTTGATGATGGAACATTATAATTTCTGAGCTATTAAGGCATGATACAAGATTGAGAAACTTATACTTTAAAAACAATGGAAGGTTATGCACCTTACATATTTATCTTGTTATTGTTGCACGCTGTATATCTTTTTAAGTTTTATTATATTACTTTATTTGACGTATAGTAAGTGTCGATGTTGACCCCTCGTCACTACTCCTCCGAGGTTAGGCTAGATACTTACTGGGTACGCGCTGATTTACGTACTCATGCCGCACTTCTGCACTAAATGTGCAGGAACTGGCAGATTCATTTGGTGATCATCCTGGCATGTAGGCGCACCCGTTGAGGAGACTTTATGTGAGCTACATTCCAAACCATGCATCCACCGAGTCTCCATTGTACTATTTATTTTATTCTCTCTTATTATATTCGGGACAGGCATTGTATTAATATTATACTCCTTAGAAATTTCTCATGCACTTGTGACACCGAGTTTTGGGGGGTTTTACTACGGGTTGTTCGTTGTTATAATTGTGTGGATACTTTCATTTACTCGGTAAATTCTATTTGGTGTTGTTCAATTAATGAAAAACCAGGATTTCAAAACACTAAAATGCGTAAATAAGTTGATAGATTACTGTTGGCTTTCCTGACGGCGGTGTTAGATGCCATCACGAGCTTTAGCGGATTTTGGGTCATGACACAAACGCACACGGAAGTATACGGCCAAGTGATAAATCGAGTGTCAAACCCACAGAGACTTGTGTTAACTACCTACTAGTTTCACCAAGATTATTATTCAGTCGAGTCAATCAGAGTTCAAAAGTGTGATTATACTAAGCAATAATTCTATCAAGTAACTAATTAATCAAGCAGCAAAATAGTTGTTATGTATTCAGTAGAGATGAATATTTTAGGGTTGTGATCGATTCACCAATCCTATTGTGTTCTAATTAACTCTCTCTTTCATACAATTCACTCATGGTTGCTAATTAATCGAATGATTGCTCTCGTAGTATTCTCCCGAATTACTACTCACCTATTCAAAATATATTAATGCATATATTCCTATGGAATCAATATAATAAGAATGCATTAAGATTACAATATTTAATTAAGCATGGTGACTAGGTATATTACTATCCTAACCATAAATCCGCTCCCCCCCCCCACTCAGAGTAAAGATTATGCCCTATTCAATTCTTCTCTAATCTAGATGTAGCTTTCCCACGCATAGCATAGATAGTAAATAGATACTAACTGTTGGCCAGACAATTAAGCAATTTATCACAAAATTTCAAAAACAACCATATATTAGCAAATTGTAATCAAGGTTAAGTCAACGTCAAACAATAATATTCATGGGTAAATTACAACCCCAATACTATGGGTTTTAGCCACTCATGATATGATCAAAACAAATTCACAAGTGTTGAATAATTGAGAATACTAAGAAAAGATGAAGAAAACTAAGATATCCTCACTCCCCCGANTGATAAATCGAGTGTCGAACCCATAGACACTTGTGTTAACTACCCACTAATTTCACCAAGATTATTATTCAGTCGATTCAATCAGAGTTCAAAAGTGTGATTATACTAAGCAATAATTCTAACAAATAACTAATTAATCAAGTAACAAAATAGTTATTGTGTATTTAGTAGAGACGAATATTTCAAGGTTGTGATCGATTTACCAATCCTATTATGTTCTAATTAATTCCCCCTTTCCTACAATTCACTCATGGTTTCTAATTAATCGAATAATTTCTCTCGTAGTATTCTCCTGAATTACTACTTGCCTAATCAAAATAGATTAACGTATATATTCCTATGGAATCAATCTATGAAGAACGCATTAAGATTACGATATTTAATTAATCATGATGACTAGGTGTATTCCTACCCTAACCATAAATATTTCCCACTCAGAGTTAAGATCATGCCCTCTTCAATTCTTCTCTAATCTAGACGTAGCTTTCCCAAGCATAACATAGATAGTAAATAGAACCTAACTGTTGGACAGGCAATTAAGTAATTAATCATATAATTGAAGAAGCAATCATATATTAGCAATTTGTAATCAAGGTTAAGTAAACGTCAAACAACAACATTTATGGCTAAATCACAACCCCAAAACTATGGATTTTAGCTACTCATGATAATATCAAAACAAATTCACAAGTATTGAAAAATTGAGAATACTAAGAAACGATGAAAAAAACTGAGATATCCTCGCTCCCGGATGTTCCTCGTGTGTATTTGTCCCTCAAAGTGGCGTCGCCCCTCTCAAAATAGGCTTAGTCTTGCTTTTATACGCGTTGGAGAGGGGGGTCTTGTGCCGAAATAACTTGTTCCAGGCGAATTAGGAGAACTTTCCCGTCACCAGCGCCCAGGGTAGTGTGGGGCGCTAGCACTGGCGCCAGACTTTTTAACATTCTGACTTATGTGCCACGGGTAGCGCCCCATGCTGCCTGTGGCGCTACTTTGTGACTTTTTCCCTTTTCTTCCCCTTTTTGCTTCAATTTACGCACCTTCATCCCAAACTGCCTCCGGATGATTCCTACACATAACAATACCTCAAATTAGCACAAATTATTACATTACACATCTGAAATCTACGAGACATGAGTAAAATACGAGGCAATATGCATATAAATATACATACTTCAAGCCGAATATCATCACCCCACACTTAGACTCTTGCTCATCCATGAGCAATGAGACTATCAACTACTCCCCAATAACGCACACATCTCAACTAGAGAGGAGCAATTCAATTTTTAACCATACACTCTACTCTTGACTATGATCGATACCGGCAATCAAGCATGAACATACAAATTTTACGTTCTCCCCATTTTAAAAATTCCCAAGTATAAACATTTCAATTCAATCAATTCAAACAACCTATCCATAACCACCCTACCTCAAGAGCCAACTCGTTACCACTAAGCGCCCTCAACTCGCGTACTTACCCAACAATAGAAGTCAACACATTACCAATCCGTCATGAGATCATGTGCCCTCACCAACAAACACAAAAGTGAATATAGAATAGTCCTCGCATTCAAGTATGACTGTGAACATAATTTAAGGACATCACACAATTTGAACAAAAGTCACTCACTCTCACAAAGAATTCATGTGCATCCTGTGGTCGTACCATAAGCTTGCCCGTAGTGTACATCTCTACTAATCTAAGATAGCCAAGTCTAGGATCAATTAGGACTTTATGGGTTGTAATGTAGGCTAAGAGACAGGTAGGATACATTTTGGAATAGTGACTAACCCTCCTAAGTAATTTAATACACTACATTAAAAAATCGAGCACATATTCTTCTCAATCAATTCACTCTTCACAAACCATATACAACATAGCCCTTTTTGCAATTAAGCACTTGTATATTCCCAATAGCATGAATTAGTAAGATTAGGAGGTGTGTGTTTTTTCTAATTTTTGTTTTTGGAAATTATTCTTTTTTTCTTTTTTTTTCTTCTACACACACTCCATACATTAAGGTTCATTGGTTAGTGGCCTTTGTTTTCACAACTTTAGTGTACCTTAAGGTCCCTTCCATGGTTCCACTAGAAAACTACTTCCCAATCTCTCACCTTACTTCTTTTAGCAACTAAGTGCCTTCGGAGGTAAAGGTTCAACAAGCTCAAATTCAGAACAAAATAGGGATACGACTTGTAATGTGGGTGCCAACGAAAAGATTTATAGGCTCAAAGGGTTAGCAACCCAAAAAATTTAATTGTAAGTGACAAGCACATCTATGATCAAGCAAAGAACTGTCTACGTCATCTCCTAGACTAGCACAACTTAATGAGCTTTGGTTAACACACGGGGAAAGTTCTACACTACACATGATAGCACATAATAGCAAAAATCCTCACACACATTGCACATGACTCAATCAAGATGGTTCTGTTCAACTCTCAAATCAAGCAAGCACATATAGTTGAGAAATTTTAAGGAATATTGCACTAGGTGACATACAAGTCGTACAACTGAGAAAAGGCGTCACAAAGTAGGCTATTTATATTACTTAGGTATCACAATTCAATTCACATATAATAGGAAGACATAGTGCATGTCATAGCGTAATGTGCCAGCACCAAACATGTCAAGGTACCTCAGAGCAACTCAGTTTTCTTCCTATCCTACTCCTAAAAACAAAGTACCCGGTTCAAGATACACCCTTGGAAATGAACCGACGCCCAAAGAAAAACCAAGGGATACTACCTAACTATCCTTAAAAAAAATCTTTTTGGTGTTTTTAATCGGACTTTAATCCCTCAAGAAAATTATTCAAAAGATCCATCATCGGAAAAAGTCCAAGCTTTTTTTGATTTATTTTTCTATTTTTGTTTTTTGAAACTAGACTATGTCTACTACGGGTTCCTAAAAGAAAAACTAATAAAAAGAAACAGATTTATACAATTTACATCATAGAAAGTAGTTCTCCCACCCCACACTTAACTTATGCATAGTCCCCGATGCATGTGGGAATTTAAAGCAATGTAAGGTGGAAAGAAGAACTTACCGCTAGTCGGACCCATGCGGGTCATACTTGGATCCTTCATCCTCTGAATGTCCCCCAGCCACAGCTCCGGGTTCATCATCATCATCCGCTCCCAAGGGCACCAAAGCCATTGGCCCCGTGATGTCAGCATCACTATCATCCTCATCATCTGAGCCTTTGTGGGTGTTCTCATCCTCTGACGGGTGAATGGGACTAGCAGGTGCAATTACCAACTTCTCTTTTAAAGGACTGGACAGATCAATCCGTAGATGCATACGCTCCTCATTCGTCACGCCCAATTTTCTTAGTATCACGTTCATAGAGCTATATAGATACCTGTTGAAGTTTCTGCCCCTCTCATTCCGCGACACCTAGATCAGCTTGGATGTGGAATGCAACAAGGAGGTAATGCTCATCAACCCCTTAGGAGCCTCCATAACCTCATCATAACCGGGGTATTCAGGTACCTACCGGAAAATCATGTACTGCGTTAACAAGTTGCCAAAGAAGAATATTTTGATTTTCCGCCCAAATCGTGTGCGATCCATCTCTCCTAACATGCTATCGCCCACATTGATGGGTCGCCCAGTGATCAGAAAAAATATCGAACACACTCGGACTCGAATGCATTTACTATTGTGCTCAACCGACATCAGTCTGGCATGCACAAAGTTTTGCCACACCTTGGGAGTCGTGTTGAAGTCGAACTTGATCATCTCAAGATGGGCATCACCCTTAGTTCTTATCCACTTTGTATTAGAATCGATGCCACATAGAGTATGATGTATAGCCTGATAGGTTGGGCATTTGACAAACTTTTGCAGCCTTCGAGGGTTAGGGCAGTCAACTCCCAAGAATTTGCACAAGGAGTCCCTATCCAGCGACACTTCTTTTCCTCGGACGCATGACATGAACAGGTCCTCATTCAAATTTTCATAGAGTTCCCTTACCATGCTCAAATTTTCATGTCCCGGGCACTCTAGGAACTTATCCATCTTCATTTCTCTCAACTGGCCTAGCACATCCGAGAATTTCTTCTACAGAGTTTTCACGTTGATCCCCATTTCCGAGATGTACCGCCCATACGGCTCAAAAGCTATGATACCACTTGATGGTGTCCTCCCCAACTAGATCCAAATAGGGCCTTGGACCCGATGGTGCTCTCCTCGATCCGTCGGCAACCTACTTCCCTTTAGCTTGCCGAGATGACCCTTCCCCTTGCTTGCGCTTTTTAGGGGCGGGAGCAATGGTTGAGGACTTCCCCACCTAAGGTTATCGTGAGAGTCAAATATGACCCCACACTTAAAACCGAAGGCTCTATGTAATATACTCACAATATTGGCTTAAAGCGCGCAAGTATTGCACCACAAGGTGATGGGTACTTAAGACTTCCCCATGACACACAAATCAAGTAGTCGAACATGGAGAAGTGACTTAGACTTAGTGCAAGCAACACATAGTCCTCAATCTCTACAACTAATACACTATACTAGCTAATTTTAACAAAGTGATACAACATACATAATACAAGATACATGGTGTGGGTGGCATGGTTATAGCATGTGAACATTAAAGACAAATTTCGGGTTATGTGAAACCACCCCGCAAACACCCGACACTTAGACCGATATCACATACAACTACCCTCGGCTACTCATACTTCACCGATGTGTAATTTACTCTTTCATGCATTTCATCAAACATATGGTGGACATTAAGTGTATGCAACTCAATTCAATAATGGTGGAACATGGTGGCCCTCCCAAAGTTTAACGAAGTAGAGAAGATTTTAGTTTAATACTCAGTATACAACACAACAACCAATTTTTGACAACCAATTTCATGCACATTAGGGCCACCCACCATAGAAAAGTGTTCTAAGAAACAACTTATGAGGGAATTGGGGTTTGGGGCATTTGGGCGGGGGGATGGGTATTGTAATCTACAAAATAAAAGAAAAAGGGAGAAGGGAAACATACATGGGAGGTCTAAGATGAATGTAAGAGAAACAAGAAAAGTTTTGAGGGAAATAGAGAGAGAATAGGGTGGAGAGGAAGAGAGAATAGCTGGGAGAGGGATGAGGGTTTAGGCGGGTTAGAATTATTTTTAATTTGAGGGGGAATAGGTTGGGTTATTGGGTATAGGTTATCGTGTGAGAAAAAAATGGGTATGTGGGCCGGGTTTTAAAATAATAAACTAAAAAGGAAAAGAAAAAAAATAAAATACTTGCCCGCCACCCCCAGCCCAGCGCATCGCGCTAGGCCTGGCGCTGAGGGGTAAATGTTTTCTATTTTCTGCGCCACAGGTAGCACTGGGCGTTGGCCTGAGCGCTACTTCTCCGCAATTGTTTTTTTGAATGAAATCTCCGATCCTTCCCGAGCACTTAATATATCCATTTCACATATCTCACACAATTCTACCTATAGTTTCTATGCCTACAAAGAAAATAAAAAATCTAGTCTTCTCTAACATAATTGTTTTTTAAACAAACTAAGCTATGAAAGCAATAAACATTGGGTTGCCTCCCACAAGCGCCTGATATAATATCCCGGCATGACGCATGGCCTCGTTTACTCATCAACGAGTATTACTTTGGAATTCTGATGATCAATGATACCTCCCCAATAGTGCTTGACTATTTTCCCTTTCATAAACAATTTTCTTCGTCGTTTAAAGCGCGCAACTCAATTGCACCATAAGGAGTGACTCTCACTACCTCAAATGAACCAGACCATCTCGATTTTAACTTTCCAGGAAATAACTTAAGGCTAGAATTGAACAATAGTACCTTTTGACCCGGTTCAAAGTGATGCAGATTGATACGCTTGTCATGCCATTTTTTTGCTTTCTCCTCATAAAGATTAGCTTCTTCATAGGAGTGCAGCCTGAACTCATCTAACTCATTCAACTGCAAAAGCCTCTTTTCCCCGCGCCTTCAATGTTCATATTCAACTTTTTAATCGCCCAATACGCCTTGTGTTCAAGTTAAACTGGCAAGTGATATGCCTTCCCATAAAACATGATTATACGAGGACGCCCCGATTGGTGTTTTGTATGCATTTCTGTACGCCCACAAGGAATCATCTAGCTTTGCAGTCCAATCCTTCTTGTTCACACTCACTGTCTTTTCTAATATCTGCTTTATTTTTCTGTTGGACACTTCAACTTGTCCACTTATTTTGCGGATGATATGCCGTGGCAACTCTGTGGCGGACCCCATATTTAGCTAGAAGGTTATTCAACAACCGATTGCAGAAATATGCCCCTTCATCACTAATCAAGGCACGTGGAGTCCCAAACCTCGAGAATATATTTTTCTTTACAAAATTAGGTACCACCTTGGCATCATTAGTTGGCAATGCGACCGCCTCTACCCATTTTGACACGTAATCAACCGCTAGCAAGAAATGTTTGTTTCCTCTAGATAATGGGAACGGTCCCATAAAGTATATCCCCCACACATCAAAAATCTCTACCTTCAGGATGTTATTCAAAGGCATCTCATGCCTCTTTGTAATTGTTCCTGTTCTCTGACACTGGTCACACTTCTTAACAAATGCATGGGCATCCTTGAACAATGTTGGCCAATAGAACCCAGACTGTAACACCTTCGCAGATGTTCTCTCGCCTCCATGATGGCCCCCATAAGGCGAGGCATGGCAATCATACAACACTAATTCCAACTCCTTTTCAGGAATGCATCTCCTCTTCAACTAATCAGTACACTGTATGTACAAGAATAACTCATCCCAGTAGTAGAAGTTCACATCATATAGAAACCTCTTCCTAGCCTCAGATTCAATTGTAGGAGGAAGTACCACACTCACAATATAATTCACATAGTCTGCGTACCATGGGGGAAGGTCATGGTTGATCATCAGGAAATGCCTCCTTAATTTGTCCACCTTCCTCCACGTGTTCATGATTTTCCAGCCTTGATAGATGGTCGGGTACTTATTTTTCTGTGCCCTTTCGATCTCGTATTTCTACATCAAATTTCTGCAACAACAAAACCCAGCGCATCAATCTAGCCTTGGATTCCTTTTCTTTTTTGTAAATAGATACCTGATTGCTGTATGGTCGGTATGGACTATAACTTTTGTTCCCACCAAGTATTCCTGAAATTTCTCAAAGGCCCACACAACAGCCATCAACTCCTTTTCAGTTGTGGTGTAATTCAGCTATGCATCATCAAGAGTCTTACTCGCATAGTATATAAAGTAAAACATCTTGTCCTTTCTCTTGCCTAGCACTGCCCCAATAGCATGGTCACTTGCATCGCACATGAGTTCAAATGATAAGGACCAATCCGCTGCCAAAATAATGGGGGCAGCCACCAACTTCTCCTCGAGCTCCTCGAATGCCTGTAGGCAGGCTTCATTAAAATTGAAAGTCGCATCCTTTTTATGCAACCTGCATAATGGAGTAGCAAGTTTTGAAAATCTTTAATAAAGCATCTATAGAACCCTGCGTGTCTTAAGAAACGTTGGACAACCTTCGCAGAGATGGGTGGAGGTAATTTTGCAACCGCCTGCACCTTCGCCTTATCAACTTCAATGACACTCTTTGACACTCTATGTCCCAACACGATGCCTTCTTGCACCATAAAATGGTACTTTTCCCAATTTAACACCAAATTCGTTTCTTCATAACGGGCCAACACCTTGCCCAAATTCTTCAAACAGTCATCATAAGAAACCCAAATACTGAAAAATCATCCATAAAGACTTCTACAAATATTTCCACCATATCAGTATAAATGGCCATTATGCACCTCTGGAAAGTGGTCGATGCATTACAAAGACCAAATGGCATTCGCTTGAAAGAAAAGGTACCATCAAGACATGTGAAAGTGGTCTTCTCCTGATCCTCTAGGCATATGACAATATGGTTGAACCCCAAATAACCATTAAGAAAGCAATAATATCCATGCCTAACCAATCTGTCCAACATCTGGTCAATGAATGGAAGTGGAAAGTGGTCCTTGCTGGTTGCTTTGCTGAGCTTTCTGTAGTCAATGCAAACTCTCCACCCCGCCACGATGCGAGTAGGAATTAGCTCATTTTTCTCATTCTCTAAAACAGTCATCCCCCCTTTTTAGGCACACATTGCACTGGGCTCACCCAGTTGCTGTCAGAAATAAGGAAGATGATACCTGCATCAAGCAACTTAATTACTTTCTTCCTCACTACCTCTTTCATAATAGGATTTAATCTCCTTTTGTTGCTCAACACTGGGGCGATGTCCATCTTCCAGAAAGATTCTATGCATGCAAAATGATGGAATGATTCCTTTGATATCAGCAATTGTCCACCCAATAGCTTTTTTATGCTCACGAAGCACTCTAAGCAGCTTTTATTCTTACACATTGGTCAAGCTGGATGAGATAATCACTGGTATCGTTTCAAAGTTCCCCAAGTAAGAATAGCGCAGGTGCACTGGAAGAGGCTTGAGCTCTAGCCTTAGAGCTTCTTCAATAGATGGTTTAGGAGGGGTCATAGTAACAGGTCTGTCCAACTCCTCAAATCTCCCAAGACCATGGACATACTTGCAAGACATGTTAAGGACTTACTCAATTTCATCCATCATTTCATCTTCACTTTCTTCTTCATACCCCATCAAAACTCATTCAAGAGGATCTATGGGGCTTATATAAGGCAACAATGAAGTCACATCACTTTCCACCATAGCAATCATGGATAGCTCTTCATAGTGGGCTAGCAATCTGAGTGCTTTATATACATTGAATACCTCCACTCAATCACCCACTCTCATTGTCATCTTTCCTTCACATACATCAATAATAGCTCGGCCCGTGGCTAAGAATGGATGCCCCAAAATAAATGAAACTTCCTAATCAGGCTCATAGTCTAAGATAAAGAAATTAGTAGGGAATATGAAAGAACCTACTTAAACTAACACATCTTCAATCACCCCTTCAGGATGAGCAAGGGAGCGATCAACCAAATATAAAATCACTGTGGTTGGGCGCGGCTCACCCAACCCCAACAGTCTAAAAATAGATAGCGGCATCAAATTTGATGCTCGCCCCAAGATCACACAAAGCTCACCCCGACTACGTGCTTACCAATCAAGATTTGGATAGTGAAACTACCTCGATCCTTCAATTTTTGAGGTAGCTATCTTTTAATTCTTCAACTGCATTCTTCACTGAGTACCACAGTTCTCAAACTCTGCCAACCTCCTCTTATTTGCCACTATATATGTGATGTATTTGGCATATTTGGTCACTTCTTGTGGGATGTCTACCAGCAGAATATTGATTTGCACTTACTTCAAAATATCAAGAAACCTTTTATAAGCAACATTATCCTTCACTTTTTGCAATCTCTGAGGGAAAGGAGGTGGTGGCCTCGCAGCTAATGGTGGGGGTTGCTTTGCCACCGCCTCTTCAACTGGCTTCTCTCACTCCTTTGCTTTTTCTGATTCTGCTTCTATGGTGGCCGATTTATCATTAAAGGTCACTTGCTTTCTCTTTTTTGATGGTACTTCTTCTAACTGTCTCCCATACCTCAATGACACAACACTAATAGATGCGTTAGGATTAGCCTCAGTGTCCCTTGGAAGAGCTCCAACTGATCGAGTATTTTGGGCACTGGCAAGTTGCCCCATTTGTCTCTCCAAATTTCGAATAGCTGCAGAGTGGGTTGTTGCTTGGGCCTGCTGATCAGCCATCAATTTCTTTAGCATCTCCTTAATATGACTGGTCCTGTTTGTAGGTTGTTCAGCCTATGGTGGTCTATATTGTTGTTGAGGAGCTTGTGGCCTGTACTAATTCTGAGCACCTTGGTTTCCACCCCAAGAGAAGTTTGGACGGTTCCTCCAGTTAGGACTGGAAGTGTTCCAATACTGGTTTGTCTGGCCTCTATTTGCATTACCTACAAAATAAACAGACTCTGGATTAGCCGGGCATAAGTTTCTCGTGTGACCATCTCCACATACTTCACAAAATATTTGAACCTGTTGCACTGGATGAGCTTGTTGCTTGTTAATAACCAAGGTTATCTTGTTAACTTGGTTGGACAATGTGGCAACCTACATTTATAATGCAAAAATAACGTCTAACTGGAGGACCCCTGCAGAGTTTTGCACTATGTGTCTGCCTATCTCTCCTTGTCAATCAAGACTGCTTTTGGAGAATTTGTTCAATAAGGAATAAATGTCATCAAAGCTTTTCTCCAATACTTGACCTCCTGCTGCAGCATCCACCACAAGTTTTGTCTATGGATGGAGCCCTTCTATGAAGGTGTGAGTTAACACTTCATTTGTCTGGTTATGATGAAAACAATCTCTAAGCAGCCCCTTGAATCTCTCCTAATATAGAGACTCCCCCGATATTTGTTTGAAGGAGATTATCTCACTTCTGATCTTTGTAGTTTTTCTTGAAGGAAAGAACCGTGCCAAAAATTTCCTCGCCAGCTGATTCCAAGATGCAATAGAATTAGTTGGTTCCACATTCAACCACTACTTTGCTTTGCCCAACAGAGAAAACGGGAACAGTGTGAGCCTCACATAGTCTGGAGTGACTCCGTTAGTGATATAAGTATCGCTAAACTCCAAGAAGTTTAGTATGTACTGTTGTGGATCCTCGTGTGGAAGACCCATAAACTGCCCATTCGCATGTAGTAACTGGATCATGCTCTATTTTAGCTCAAAGTGCCCAGTGATTCTGGGCTGCACAGTGCAGGAGGTGACATTAGCAATGCTGGGCGTCGCCACCTCCCGAACAACTATATGTTGCTCCTCTACCATATTCACATGTAATTGAAAAAGTGCCTGAAGATTATATGCGTCCCTTGCTTCCCTCAACCTCATGTGAAATGTTCTCTCAAGTTCGAGGTCAAAGCCTTGAAGTCTATCTTGGCTTCTGATCCATTGCATTCAATCAAAGTTCCTCATAGCAGAGCAACCAATAAGAAATATTAGACTTGATGAAATAAATAACTAAAGTAAAAGCTAGAAAGTAGTCAATATTCAAGTCCCCGGCAACGGCACCAAAACCTTATTGCTTCCAAATGCACACGCACGTATACTTGGTCATGCAAGTAATAAAGTGATAAATTGAGTGTCGAACCCACAAAGGCTTGTGTTAACTACCCACTAATTTCACCAAGATTATTATTCACTCGAGTATCAGAGTTCAAAAGTATGATTATACTAAGCAATAATTCTAACAAGTAACTAATTAATCAAGTAGCAAAATAGTTGTTGCGTATTTAGTAGAGACGAATATTCCAGGGTTATGATCGATTCACCAATCCTATTGTGTTCTAATTAACTCTCTCTTTCATATAATTCACTCATGGTTGCTAATTAATCAAATGATTACTCTCGTAGTAGTCTCCCAAATTACTAATCGCCTATTCAAAATAGATTAACGCCTATATTCCTATGGAATAAAGCTATTAAGAACGCATTAAGATTACGATATTTAATTAAGTATGGTGACTAGGTATATTCCTATCCTAACCACGAATCCCCCCCACTTAGATGACTCAGAAATGGAGTTTTGATGGTTTTAATTGCTCCGTATGGTGATTTTAGACTTAGGAGCTCATCCGAATATTGATTTGGAGGTCCGTAGGCCGTTTAGGCGTAAATTGGCGAAAGTTAGAAAGTTGAAGGTTTGGAAGATTGGAAAGTTTGACCGGGAGTTGACTTTATTGATATCGGGGTCAGATTCCGATATTGGAAATTGGAACAGGTCTGTCATGTAATTTATGACTTATGTGCAATTTGAAGTCAATCAAAGTTGTTTTGGTATTAATCGATATTAGTTTTAGAATTCGGAAGTTCATAGTTTTAATAGGCTTGAATTGGGTTGCGATTCGTAGAATCGATGTTGTTTGATTTTATTTTTGGCCTCGACTATGTCCATTATGTGTTTTGGAACTTGTTTGTATATTCAGACGGGGTCCCGAGGGCCTCGGGTGTTATTCGGATTAAATCCAGATCAAAATTGGACTTGGTGCATTGTTGAAGCACTACTGGTTCTGGTGCAATCGCACCTGCGCATTTTGGGTGGCGGGTGCGGCATCGCAGGAGCGGCCCTAGAGATGCAGAAATGAGTTTATCATGGCCAGCTAGGACCGTAGGTGCGGTCCATGTTCCGCAGAAGCGGACTCGTCGATGCGGGGAATGCGTCGCATAAGCTGACATGGACAGTGTCTGCAGATGCGATAAGGTGTCCGCAAGTGCGAGTCTTCTGGTCTTAAATTGGAACCTTACCTGCGATGGTTTTTCCGCAGGTGTGGCATCGCAGAAGCGACTAAATGATCGCAGGTGCGGAATCATTGGGAAGTAAAGGCCTAATTTCAAGGGCTTGATCTCATTTTTATTTTTGGACCTAGAGAGCTCGGTTTGTGACTATTTTTCGAGCGATTTTTAAGGGAATCGTTGGGATAAGTGATTCTAAACCAGATTGGACTATATTGTATGAATCTATTGTTGTTTTTATCATTTCATTAGTGTTTTGAGTTGGAAATTTGGGGAAATATTTGAGAAACTTCTTAGGCTAAAATTTGGGCATTTGAAAAGCGAGTTTAGGTCGGATTTGAGTAATTCTTGTATGGTTGGACTCGTTATCGAATGGGTGTTCGGATTTTGTAATTTTGGACGGGTTCAGTGATGCCGACTTGGGATGAATTTTTTAGTTGACTTTTTATTTCGTTGCAAAGATCGTAATTTTATTGTTTGAAATAGTTTCCTATAGTCTATATTTATGGTATGAAGTTATTTTGGCTAGATTCGAGCCATTCAGAGTTGGAGGGAAAGGCCTACTAGTGGATTGAGTTAGCGTGTTTTGAGGTAAGTGTCTTGTATAACTTTGTGTGGGGGAATTATCCATTAGAATTGGTGTTGTTTTTTGATAATTGTATTGTGTGGAAGCCGTGTACGCAAAGTCCATACACGGGCTAAATATGGAAATTTACTGATTTTAGCTATGTAGATTCCTTTCATGCCTTAATTGAGTTATCTTAACATGTTATCTTCATCATGATTAGTCTATTTCACGTGATCAACTTGTCTTATCTCTTACTTGTTAACTGCACTACATGTTTAGTTGAAGTTCTTGTTTCCTTTATTCCATATTCATTATTTAACCGTCGAATTCTTACTTGAAGTTATTATTATTAGAATATCTTATTGTTGAGATTGGTATTGAGTTATAAAGATCGTGATTCACATTGAGGCAAACTATTAAGTTATGAAATACTATTCTTGTTGAGTTACTCACTTTTGGTTATTATTGTTGAGACTCTTATGTATATTGTGTTTGAACCATGGGCTATTTATTGTGAAAACACTGTTGTTGTTGATATCTTTGGCAAGTTGTGATATTGGGTACTTAAGGTGCTATTTGTGATACGTTGTGATATTGATACGCATGCGGTGGTATAAGGTTTTGGGGTTGAAATGCATGCGGTGAATTAAGGTGGGCTTGATACATGTGTTACTAGTAGGAGAACTACTTGAAGCCACGCGGTGTGATAAGGTGGGCTAAAATGTGGGATGTTATTTCGGGAAAAATAATTTTAAAACTAAATGCAAGGCTCCTGCGGTGATATAAGGAAAGAGTGGATTATTTTTGTGATTTGAGACTACGAGGCGGTGCCTCGGTAGTGAATCTTGTTGGTATTTCTCTATTACTTCACTTGTGTTTGGTTGTTTTGTTTCCTTGACTAAACATTTCTTGTTTTCTTCCGTGATGCACTATTTGCCTTGATTCCGTGTAGTTAATTTTGGCATATTCCTTACTTGTTTCATTTCTATTGTTGTTATTATTGCACCATTAAATTATTTGTCTTGTTTCTTATTTATTCTAGTAGGGCCTTGACCTGAACTCATCACTATTCTGCTGAGGTTAGGCTTGACACTTATTGGGTACCGTTGTGGTGTACTTATGCTACGCTTTTGCACATCTTTTTGTGCAGATCTAGGTACCTCCTACCAGTTCAGGCACTAGCAAGAGGTCAACTTCGGAGACTTCAAGGTATACCTGCCGGCGTCCGCAGGCCTCGGAGTCCCCCTCTACCTAGACTATTCTATTTCCTTATCCTTTTATAGACATTGATGAATAGGGATATTCATTACTACTATTTAGAGCTTGTGACTTGTTATCACCGTGTTTTGGGAAATTGTATATGTTGAGCAGCGGAGTTTATTTTATGTAGTTGTGGAGTGATTGAGAGTTTATTCATTATTTCAGTTATATTCCGCATGCATTTTAGTCTTACCTAGTCTTAGATACTAAGTGCCATTCCTACATCCTACGGAGGAAAATTGGGGTCGTGACAAATTGGTATCAGAGCTCTAGGTTTATAGGTGTTATGAGTCACAAGCAGGTTTAGTAGAGTCTCACGGATCGGTACAGAGACGTCTATACTTATATCCGGGAGGCTATGGAACTGTTAGGAAAATCTTCAATTCTTTGATTCCATATCGTGCAAATTTGTTGACTTCAAAATTCTAAATCTCCCTCTTTATATTCTCTCACAGATTGTGAGGACACGCACAACTGGATCTGATGATCAGATACTCGCTCCCCGTGCTAGTGCCGCGGTAGGCCGGGGTCGGGGCAGAGGATGAGGACGGGCACGTGGTGCAGCCAAAACACCTGCCCGAGCTATGATAGAGTAGCTGCTAGTAGCTCCAATTGGGGGACAACCACCCGAGACGCCTGTTATTGCCCCTGCACTTCAGGAGACCCTCGCCCAGTTTTTGAGCATGTTTGGCACTCTAGCTCATGCAGAGTTGATTCCACTTGCTCCTGTCATATCTCGGGCCAGGGGAGGAGCACAGACTCCCACTGCATGTACCACGGAGCAGCGGGTCCAGGTTGACCAGGCCCTAGAGGTCATACTAGTGCAGCTGATTATCCCAGTTCAGCCCGAGGTTAGGGCAGAAACTTCTGAGGGGGAGCAGCTGATCGGTGCCAAACCTACACCACTATTGAGTAGCGAGGATGGTCGATATAGTTTTACCCAACAAGGTCGGGATCGATTTCCACAGGGAGTTAATTGATTTGGAATTAGGTATTTATCTAAATCTAGATGTGTGTGTTGTTCCTAATAGCACTTTCAAACATGATGGTGTTGATTCTACTTATGTTGTATGCTAAGATTAAAGCTAAGTACAATATTTTTGATGATAGCTTTCAAGTGTTTAAAAGGACTAGGGTAGTGACTTCCGCCTAGGTGGATATCTAACGGGTATCAAGAATCTAGGGCGAGTGATTTTACCCAATTTGGCTTTCTCAAGTCCAAATGGGTATTCATGCAATACAAGTGATATTAGCTCAAGTCGGGTATTACTATCTCTAGGTTTAACCCTTTTATTCGGGCTATCAATTTCCCGAGTTCACCCTAATTCCTTGTTAGCCTAGTTTTCCTAGACTTAGTCCCTCTTTCTCAAGAAGAGCCTAAGTCACAAAGGCATGAATCAGTGTTTGCAACCACTAATTTTACAATTTTAGCATGAACTAGGCTAAATATCACTAAAATAGAAAGTAGTCCTAAATATTCGGGACCTAAACGGAATGGAAAATAGTCCTAAATCATAGGGAAATAATCAAATGTCTATTTCTAGATATTAGAGCAATAATTAAATTATTATTTTGTCTAGTGCGGATTTAATTTTTGAAGGATAAAAAAGACGAATGATATTTTGCTACGGGGCTTCGTGCTTTTAATATAGTACTAGTCTTTGCGTACGCGCTTAGCGCGTGACTATTTTAATGAATAAATAATTTTTAAAATTATTTAACAATAATATAAAATAATATATTTGAGTTTTAAAATAAATATTAAAGCAAAATGAAAGTAGCCTATGATTACGTTGTGTGTAAATTAAAAGTCAGTGATCTTTTTCCACAACAGTTTGACTTTGTTTATGATAATTGTAACGACTCCGACTGGTCATTTTGAGTTCAAGCACGTCGTTCGGTAGTTTGAGGCCTTGATTAGTTTCACTTCATGTATTATGACTTGTACGTATAGTCGGGTTTGAATATCGGGAAGTTCGGAGTTGATTTGGAAGGAAAATTCTCAATTCGGAAGTTTTAAGTTGAAAGAGTTGACCAAGGTTTGACTTTTGAGTGAACGACTTCGAAATCGGGATTTGAAGGTTCCAATAGGTTCGTATGATGATTTTGGACTTGGGAACATCTTCGGGTTAAGTATCGGATGGTCCAGGAGTATTTTCGGCACTTATTGTGGAAAGCTGGCATTTTGAAGGTTTTAGAATTTTCTAAGTTCGAGTTGAAGAAGACCTTGGTGTTATTGATATCCGTTTGGAATTTCGAGCCTTGTAATTTGTGTTTCGAGCCTTCGGACAAGTTCACATAGGGTATATAAACCTGTTAGAATGATTGAATAGGGTTCCTCGGACCTCGGGTGAGTTTTGGGGTAGCTTCGGACCACTTTTAGGCCTTTGGGAACTGTTGATAACTGGTGTCGGGGGTGTGAAATGCGATCGCGGAGGTCTGGGCCACGATCGCGAAGAGTAAAGTGCAATCCAGGCCTTGTGAATCGCGATCGTGGAAGGAAGGGCCGCGATCGCGTAGAAGGAATTTCTACTAATAGTGGTAGCTTATATCTTGCAATCTATAAGGAATTTGGAGATGATCCAAAAATGAAAGTTGTAGAATCTAGTTTTCAGAAAATCAAACTGTTTATCATTTGGAATTTTTTACAAAAGGTTATGACCATTATACCGAAGGCTGTCTGTGAAGAAGAAAATAAAATTTGTACATCGCGATCGCGTGATTTTGGCCGTGATCGTGATGAAGGAAGAGATACTGGAACTTTTGTTAACCGCGATCGCGAAGGAGGAGGCCTGACATGTGTATTAAACATCTAATTTTGAGATTTTGTGCTCATTTTCTTCACTTTTAAGTTCTTGGAGCACATGTGGGGCGATTTGGGGTGATTTTTGAAGATTAGTTTTGCCATATATCATGAGGTAAGTTATTCCCACTTGTTATAAGATAAATACATTGATTATATATGGATTTAAACATGGAATTTTGTAGAAATTGGGGAATTTTGGAAGAAAACCTAGAATTTGATATTTTAAAATTTTGACCATGAAATTGGACATGGAATTAGGAACAAATTATATATTTGAGTTCGTGGTGTCATAGGTAATTTTATCTTCGAACATTTTCGGAATGCGGGAAATTTTGTTGACTTTTCGAGCGGAGTTGGAAATTATTATAAATTGGTTAATTATGAGTGTTGGAGTATATTGTTATTGGTTTGCATGTTGTTTGACTAGTCGTGGATTGATGGGAAACAATTTGAGGTGTTAGAGAGGCGTTAGAGCCAGTTATGAAATTTCGGAGCGAGGTAAGTCTCTTGTCTAACCTTGTGAGGGAAAAACTATCCCGTAAGTGATGTAATTGTTATGTGCTACTAGTTGTGGGTGTTACGTACGCATGAGATGATGAGAGTCCGTACGTAGCTAAAGCATGTTCATGTCCGGGTAGACTTAAGATCTTATCATGTAATATTTGAATTATTTGAACTCAATTTGATAGCTTAATTAATTGAATTTATAATGAAAATTGATTTGGGAATATATTAGGCCGAGCTTTATCACTCTGAGTTGTTTGGCGAGATAATTGATAAACAAATAAAATGTCATGTTTACTTTATGCTAATGTACATGTGTTGTAAGCACGTGACTCGTAACTCGATAAGTTTCTTCCTTTCCTGTGGATCGGGCCGAACTCCTCGGCGGTATATTGAGATGCATCTCTGATTCGCGCCGGTGGATCCTCGGCAGTGTACACACCACTCTAAATCGGGTCGTACGACCTCGGCATAATCGTGCGTAATACCGCTAGGAATCCGAATATTCGTGGGATGCCCCTTTTATTGAGACCTGGCCTTTATATGGTATTCCTTATCCATTTGAGACTACATTTGATATTTCTGATCTGTTGAGATAGCATATGAGATTTGAGAGGTTTATATCATTAAAAGAAATTTTGGAGGATTATGTTAGTTACAATTTTTATCTCACTACTATTTTTGTGCTTTATATATGTTATGAGTTATCATATTAATTTATTGGACCACTAGTAAGTGTCGATGTCGACCCCTCGTCACTACTTCTCCGGGGTTAGGCTGAATACTTATTGGGTACCCGTTGATTTACGTACTCATGCTACACTTCTACAGTAAATATGTAGGATCTGACAGGTTCATCTGGTGGCCATCTTGGCGCGTAGGCGCAACTGCTGAGGGGACTTTATGGTAAGCTATTTTCTCTGCTCGCACCGCAGTCCACAGAATCTCCATCTCATTATTTACCTTATCTTGTCTATTTTATATTCCAGACAAATATTGTATTATTATTGCACTCTTTAGTAGACGCTCATGTACTTGTGACACCGGCGGATGTTCTAAAATTTGTTTGTGGTTTTGCTTATCATTGACACACTTTTATTATTATTTCTACTTAAATTGTAAGTTTCCATGATTAATGCGCTAAATTCTCTATCTGATAAAATTTACGATTTTGAAACTAATAAAAGGAATAATTAAATTGATAGTTCACACTACCTTGCCTAACGGTGACGTTGGGCGCCATCACGATCTATAGTAGGAATTGGGCCGTGATAACAATTAGCCACAATTTTTATCTAAGAGATGTTTTCCACCTTCATTATTCTGCAAATATATTCTTTTATTTTTTATTTCATATAAAAAACAGATGTTATAAATATACACATAACTAAAATTTATTATTTTTGTGTAAATTTCTTCCAACCTACACGAACTAATATTTCTAAAGACAACATCCTTTTTATTTTCCAAACAAAAGAAAATATTTTTATATTTTATGGAAGGAAGATACTTTAATTACCTAACCTGAGAGGGTTAATCTATTGTGGAATTAAGATGTATTTATTCTAAATGAAGGTGATCTCAATAAAATTATAGAATTTAATAAATAGCTGTCATTCTACTAAATAGTTTTCAAGTTTGACAAACAAATCAAATGCAAGAGTAATTAGTTCAATGACTAATCTATTTTACTGGGAGAGGAAATAAACTTGTGATATCAAAGATCAATGATAGGTCGTGCTAATTAAAAATATAATACTTTAAAATCAATTTAGTATAAGAGTTATTCGAATTAGCTTAGGAATCCACTTATAATGCTAAATTCTGATTTGTTTTAATCCAAAATACGGACTTTTTGTTACATAGTTCCAAAAAAAGGAAAGATTTACTAACCAAAATTTTAATTGATCTCAAAGTCCTATAAATAAGGAAAAAATTAAATGTCTATTCCTAAAATAATAGAAATATAACTAAATGATGAATTTATTCAATGTGAACTCTATTTTTAAAGGGTAAAAAAGACAAACGATATTTCCCTAAAGTTCTTCATCCTTTCAATATAACTAGATATAGTGTACGTGCGTTGCATGTGTATTTTGCGTCTATCAATAAACAAATATAGAATATATAATATAGAATAAGAATGAATTATGGATAATAGCTATTGACGTTCAGATAAACGTAATATTCATTTAAATGGTAAAATGAATATTACAAAATCAATCTCAAGACTTGACAGTTTATTATTTTTAACATCTTAATTTTCGTCTAATACTTTGGATCAATACATTTAGACTACTGGTCATAAAATCAAGAAAATATCATAGTATTCACCAACTCAATAGGAAAAAGAATCAAGCTTAGAAAGAAGATAGAAAATATAGTGCAAAAGTTGATATGAGAAGAAAATAGGAGAAGTTGAGTCGTGAGAAATACAGACCTAGTCGTTACTTTTGGATCTCTATTTTTAGCTAATATGTAATTGTTGTGTTCTATTCAAGTTTTAATAATTTAACTTTACTTTCACGGGCCGAAAATCTCACCACAGGCGTCGTAATGGCACCTAGTCTCTAAGGCTAGGTAAGCCGATTTCAGTTATATTTTTAAGCCATTTTTTTTGAATTAAATAAGTATCAAAACTAACAGCGGAACAAATATTAAAAATACAACCTCCCAAGACTGGTAGTATTGAGTCAGAACTCTAACTGAATACATGGAATGATCACGAGTACTGAATATGCAATATTGTTTGATTACAAATTAACAGTACAAGGAAATGAAAAGACCCCAAGGGACTGCAACAACCAAGCAGCTCTACCTTGAATCCTTACGATCTCGCTTTAACTCTGCTCAAGTCTGATATCTCCAATACCTGGCTCTGCACAAAAATATGCAGAAGTGTAGTATGAGTACACTATAGTCGGTACCCAGTAAGTATCAAGACTAACTTCAATGAAGTAGAGACAAAGTACAGTCAAGACAGTCACTAGTCTAATAACCTGTGCAATATAATATACAAAATAATAGAAAATAAATAACAATAAGGGCAACATAAAACAACCAGTAATGTGCACAGTAAGACAATAAAATCACCATTAATATTGCTCAATAATTAAAAATATAATTACACCCAGTTAAATCAAGTTCTTTAATTAAATAACTTCACACATAATTCTTACGAATAAAACTCATTTTCAAATATAATTTCCTCAAATAAACATCTTTCGAATAAAATAATTCTTTCAATAAATATCTTTAAATATAATTTTCTCAAATAAACATCTTGCGAATACAATTCTTTCGTATAATATCTTTTGAATAAAACTCCTTCCAAATAAATATTTTTGAATATAATTCTTTCGATTAAAGAGTCACCATGTGACACCTCATTTCAAAATCATAAAAATACGGGTTTTAACCCATTTTCATATTTTCACGGTACCTCGTGCCCATAATTAAATCATCATATTTCTCCGGCACCTCATGCCCTCATTTCATATCACAACTGCACGGACAATTCACGTGCCAAATATCATTATCATTTCATCACATCACCTCGTGCCCACATTTCATATCACAACTGCACGGATAATTTACGTGCCAAATATCCTTATTATTTACTCATGGCACCCTGTGCCCACATTTTATTTTATAATTTGCCTGGTAATAACCACAAGCTCTCAATTTCAACATTAATTAGATTGTTATCAATTTACCAACAACAATACAAATTGCACAAGGTATAAAAATAAATACAAGAAAATCACAACGTCACATGAAAATCATCAACACCACAACCCCACATCATCACATATCGTCCCTGACTATAGCCACCCTTATCGCTCCTATTGCCACCCTTATCACTCCTATAGTCACCCTTATCGCTCCACTCAGACAATATCAATAGCCACCCTTATCGCTCCTATTGCCACCCTTATCGCTCCTATAACCACTCTTATCGCTCCGCCTAGACCATATTCTAACAAACACAACCACCGTGAAATGCCACCCTTATACCCACATAATATCAACGGTGAAATGCCACCCTTGTATCCTCAAAATAATAATTAACACAACACAACAATTTACACGAAAATTTATCACGACAACATAACAAAATCAATTCATATCACAATTTGCCCAATGGCCACAACTAAATTTTAAAGCTACAACAAAGTAAATTAATTTTACAACAAATAGCCAAAAGCTCCACACAATGTGTACAACACCCAAAAACAATCAATAGAGATAGGAATTTCTTAACATAAAGCAAAGTCTTCATTAAATTTAAATTTTTAATAATTATATAAACACCTCTTCTTAAACTCATTTAATTCATTATTTGTAGAGGAAAAATTCATAATGAAATTAAATTCCAATAATTATCAAACCAACAAATTCACGAAATTACATAATTAATCAAGTAACAATCACATCAAATTGTCATATAACAACAGATTCAACAACAACAAGGATTTAGGCACGACAAATAGATGATCAAATATATACCAACAATTATCCAATTTACCACATAATATGCTCAAGACATTAACTCAATAAAATTTATACATATAAGCCGAGTACGTACTCGTCACCTCGCGTACACGACTTTTTACATTTCACAAATGACACATAAGACTCGATGCCTAAGGGGTAATTCCCCCACTCGAGGTTAAGCAAGACACTTACCTTTTTGATGTTATGCCGATATTCCAAAAATCGCCTTCTTACTTGAATTGACCTCCAGACCGCTCAAATCTATCCAAATTAATTGCATAACTTCATTAAAATGCATCGGAAACAATTCCGGATAATAATACGTCGACTTAAAATTTTATTCCAAAAATTCAGCAAAAGTCAATACGGGACCCGCTTCTCGGAACCCGACATAATTTTTACGAAATCCGAACACCCATTCCGATATGAGTTCAACCATACCAATTTTATCGAATTCCAATAACAACTCGACCTCCAAATCTTAAATTTTCGTTTTTAGAAGCTTTTACAAAAATCTTAATTTCTTCCATTTAAATTCGAATTAAATGATGAATATAATCATGGATTCATGAAATATAAACACTTTAGGATATAGAACACTTACCCCAACCAACCTTGTGAAGAATCCCTCAAGAATTGCCCAAATCCGAGCTCCAACAATTCCAAAACGAAATGCCCCAAAATGACCATTTTTGGTCCTTATGATTCTGCCCAGTTTCGCACATGCGGTTACTGTTCACGCACCTGCGAAAAAAATAACAGCTGCCCAGAAATTCTAGCAGCTTTTCTTCAAGTCCGAATTGATCCGTTAACCTTCCAGAATCCACCCGAGGCCCTCGGAACCTCAACCAAATATACCAACATATCCCAAAATACAATACGAACTTAGTCGAGGTTTCAAACCATGTTAAACAATGCCGAAATTACGAATCAAGCATCGAATCGAATTATAAGTTTTTAAATCTTCTAACTTCTATATTTTGCGCTGAAACGTATCAAATCAATCTGGAATGACTTCAGATTTTGCACACAAGTCATAATTGACTTAATGGAGCTATTCCCATTTTCGGAATCGAAATCCGACCTCGTTATCAAAAATTTACTATTCGGTCGGACTTTTCTAAAATTTTATATTTTTCAACTTTTGCCAAAATATGTCGAATTGTCCTACGGACTTTCAAATCCAAATCCGAACATACGCCTAAGTCCGAAATCATCATACAAAGCTATTTTCATTCTCGAAATTCTATTTCGGGGTCGTTTGCTCAAAAGTCAACTCTCCGGTCAACTCTTTCCATTTAAGCTTCTAAATAAGAATTGCTCTTTTAATTAAATTTCGAATCTTCAGTAAATCAAACTCGACCACACCTGCGGGTCATAATACATATTATGAAGCTTCTCGAGACCTTAAGCCACTGAATGGAACGTTAATTCTTAAAACGACAAGTCGGGTCGTTACATTTATAAATCCTAATTCTAACCAAAGAAAACTTAAAGAATCCTAAACCTAAATGCACGGTAATTTTTTATTTTTTCCCAAAATTAAAATTATTGGTGATCACACTTACAATTATATCCAACATAGAATGCACATAACAAGGGTTAAAAAGGCGAACGACATTTCGATAGGGGATTCGTGCTTTTAATATAGTATAGAGAATAGATAAGTCTTTGGGTACGCGCTTTATGCGTGCACCCACATCAATAACATACACTTTTTAATAATCACATTGATAAATTATTTAAAAATTGTATTTAAATTATAAAATAAAAATTAAAAAAAAATTTAAGTTCATGAAAATGATAAATGACCTTAGTTAACTAACACATTAAAGGAAGAAACCATACTCAACAAAAGTCATCGAGACATAGGCAATGAAGCTACTCCATCATACGTTGCATCATTACTTATGATTGGTCTTTTTCTAGTGTTGTTATCTTTTCTTCTAGACAAATAGTAAAGAAAATCCTTTTTTCAAATAAAGACTTCAAATAACTACCTACTACTAATTCTAAACCTAATAATAGATACTATTTATAGAGAAATAAATTGTAGAAATACTGACCTAGCCAAATTTAAGAATAACAAAAATAAATAGTATAAATTATCAATTAAGCTTCTAAAAGAAGCACTTGCTGAACTAAATGCTATAGCTGCTCACTCAACGGGATAATTTGCATCCCTTCTCTGTAACTAAAGATGATAGATCCTTGTTCTTCAAGCCATAATCATCCATGTTTCTTAACCATAGCCAAAGTTGAAGAGGGTAATTTCCTATGCTCAAATTTCATTGTCGAAGTGAAGCAGAGTGTCACGGTCCAAAATCCAACTAGTCGTGATGGCACCTAACCCAACCCGCTAGGTAAGCCAACTTTCATCTATCCAATTCTAATAATAAATATTAAAGAAATTTAAGTGAATAACGATCCTGATCTTACACAATCCCCATGAACTGGTAGTACAAATCATGAGCTTCTAAGAATAGAGTATACTAAGCAGAAATGAAATAAATACATAGTCTGCTTGAATAATACATAAACAGCTTTTATAAAATCTAAGGCTACCCTGAATAAGAGGCAGCTACAACAGGAACGCAGGTACAACTTCAAGTCCCCCAACCATCGAACACAGCAACAACAACAACCAACATCTGCACGAAATGTGCAGAAGTGTAGTATCAGTACAACCGATTCCATGTACTGAGTAAGTAACAAACCTAGCCGTGGGTTGAAAGTAGTGTCGAGCTTCCACCAAGGTCGGGTCCAAAACCAATAATCCACAACAGTCCATAATAACAATAAGCAAATAATACCAGAAGTAACTCAGAGATAAAATGTCAGCCAAATCATGATTTCAAAAATAATAGTTTTTCTTTTCAAATCCATCAGTCTAAACTCAAATCTTTTGCCGAAGTTGCCAATAATATGAATAGTTTGAAAACAGTAATTTTTTTCCAAAATTCTTTCAATAATAAATAAAATATCTCATTTTCTTTCCAGATAACCAATGTAAAACAAATGCATCACTATGCCCATCTGTCAACATGTGTGAGAAATCATGAATAATATGATATTGTACAGTATGAGAAAAACACATCTCTATGCATGTATATCATGTATGCATGTCAATGCAATGTATCTCAGAGATTGTACTCATGTACTCACACTCTCATAGTACTCAATCTCACTGTCTCGCATTCTCTCTCACTATGCTCAGCACACTCAATCACTCAATGATATACAATACCTGCTGCGGCGTGCAGTCCGATCCCTGTTTATAGTCGACTGCGCTCACTGGGGGTATGTACAAACTCATGAGGGGCTCCTACTGTCCAAGCGCTATAAGCACGAACAACTCACGTACTGCACGGACAACTCACGTGACATAATATAAATCCCTGGGTCCGCACGGTCAACTCACGTGCTACGCGGACAACTCACGCGCTATGGTATCAATACCTGGATCCGCACGGTCAACTCACGTGTTATGCGGACAACTCACGTGCTATGGTATCAATACCTGGATCCGCATGGACAACTCACGTGCAATAGTATAATATATATAAAGCCAGCATGGCCTGCTGCGGCATGCAGCTCGATCCCAAAAATATCCTCACAATCAGGCCTTCGGCCTCCCTCAGTCATCAATCTCTCCAGTCTCTCTCTCATGGGCTCACAATGTCATGAGAATAGTCAAAGCAAAAAATGATGATATGATATGCAATGAAATGAATATGTCTGAGTATGAATTTTCAATTTAAAATAAATATTTCACAATAATAGGACCTCTGTGGGTTCCAATAATACCGGCACATAGCCTCAACATAATTTTTAATATGTTTTTCAGCTCAATTTCTTTAACTCATAAAATCGCATGAAAAATGCCAAGATCATTTAACTACAAAATTCCACAGAAATAATTATGTCATAATTTCTATAGTGCACGCCCACACGCCCGTCACCTAGCATGTGTGTCACCTCCCAATAATTCATGAAATACATATATTCAGGGTTCATACCCTCAACTCCAAGATTAGAAGAGTTACTTACCTCGAACAAGCTGAATCCAATGTCGAGCAAGCTAAACAATGCTCCAAAAATTCCATTATGTGTGTATCGATTCTCGAACGGCTCGAATCTAGCCACAATTAATTTTACTCGGTCCACACAATTTATAAGAATTAATTCCATATCACAACGCTAATATTTTCCGAAAAATCCAAAATTACGCCCTAAAAATACTCATGGGGGGCCACATTTCAAAATCCGATGAAACTTACAAAATACGATAATTCATCTAATCACAAGTTCAATCATACTGATTTTACTCAAATCCGACTCCAAATCGGTATTCAAACTTGAAATATTCGTTTTGTGACATTATAGAAACTTTCTTCTATTTCTCTTGAAGATTCAATAATCTTATACCAAAAAGGAAGATTAATTCATGGAATATAATCAAAATGGAGTTAAGAACACTTACCCCAAGTTGTGTGAAAAATTTTCTCTCCAAAATCGCCCAACCCGAGCTCCCAAATCCGAAAATGGGTGAAAATGTTGAACCCTTGAATTTAAGGTTCTTCCCCAGCGATTTCCGCATCTGCAGATAATATTTGCGCACCTGGGCATCCGCTTGTGCGAGCAAAACGTTGCCTGTGCGAAATTCAGTTGCCTGCCCAGTTTGCGCATCTGCGAGGAAACCATCGCATTTGCGAGGCCGTATCTGCGGGAAAGACTTCACATATGTGAAACTCCTCAGCTTCCAGCCATCTCGCTTCTGCGCACAATCTTTCGCATCTGCTCTCATGCAGGTGCAGAATTTCCCTCGCACTTGCGACCAATGCCTCACAGTCCCTGCCCGCATCTGTGCTTGCTAGGCTCGCTCCTGCGAGCTCGCACCTGCGATAGAATTTCCGCTGGTACAATTGTATCAGATGGCAGAAACTTCAGCTTTTTCTCCTAAGTCTGAATTGATCCGTTAGCCATCCGAAACTCGCCCGAGCCTCTCGGGACTCCGTCCCAACATACCAACAAGTGCCATAACAAAACGCGGACCTACTCGAGGCGTCAAATCACACCTAACAACATCGGAACGACGAATTACGTCTCAATTCAAAATCAACGAACTTTGAACTTTACAATTCTACATCTTGTGCCGAAATACATCAAACCAATCCGGAATGACTTCAACTTTTGCACACAAGTCACATTTTTACATTACAGACCTATTCCAATTTCCAGAATTGGATTGCGACCCCGATATCAAAAAGTCAAACCCCCCGGTCAAACTTTCCAAAAATTCAACTTTCGGCAATTCAAGCCAAATTCCACTACGGACCTCCAAATAATTTTCCGGACACGCTCCTAAGTCCAAAATCACCATATAGAGCTATTTGAATCATCAAAATTCGAATCTGAGGTCGTTTACACATAAGTCCGCACCCGGTCACTATTTTAACTTAAGCTTTAAACCTTGGAACTAAGTGTTCCAATTCCTTCAAAAACCTCACTGGACCCGAACGAGTTACCCCGAAAATTCACACAACAACTGTAAAGTACAATTTGAGAAGTAAATGGGGAAACGGGATTGTAATACTCAAAACGACCGACCGGGTCGTTGCATTCTCCCCCACTTAAACATACCTTTGTCCTCGAACGTGCCAAGAGTTATTTTCAAGCCATCAAATCATTGTTCCATCTACCATGCACATATCCAGGGGTGATCCCACGTCACCCTATTCTATATAGGCCTGATCACATAACATAATTAAAAATTCATTAATTTAACCTTAACCCAAAAATCTTGGAGTTTAATTTACAACATTTGGAATTTCTTTCAAGACACAAATCTTACATTTACACACCGTATAAGTCCAAACAAGTTGCATCGAGCTATAACTATAACCACGGATATGATCAACCAACATATTACACAACTCGCATGCTTGTAGCACCATTCCTGATCGCAGTGACTACTCCGAAACCAGTAACATACTAGTATGCCTTAGACCAAAATTAAAATTTAACACCTAACCATAAAATTAAATTGTCAATAGCAGACTCCCCCACTTGGCTCAAAGCCATAGATTAAAACACTCCATAATTCACAATATCCATACTCTATTACTGTCATAATATCGTAGTCATTTCAATGAAACTTCTTTTCCAACTCATGCAATGCCAACCATAAATACCCCAATCACCCGCTAAGCTCGCATTTATTATCTTGACAATCAAGTCAACCTTCTCAGCCAGATCCAAATTCAAATCTCCACACCTATGCCCCGTAGGCAAAAAAAACCTCTCTACTCAAGTCATAAGGAATACACCTACGTAGATTACTCTGTAGGGGATAACCCACCTGCTTAACCTTAAATTAGTATCTTGTTATACCCTTTAGCATTCACAATTTCTACGCAATCATTAAATCTTTCCAAGTCCAAACTTATTAACAAGACATGAGAATTTGGTCTGTCCCAAAATTTAACAATGTGAAAGATCCTTCAAAACATTTGTTACTCGAGACTATTCATCACATCAAATCGAAAATCAAGCACCTAATGGCCTTTCCTTTACATTTCAAGGAAACACTTCTCGTCATATTCCAATCGTCTTAACACATCCCGCGGTCACATTATACCTATCACATCGCCATTCCACTGCTCATCGAGCCACAATTTCCACTGTACAGTTATTACCGGACATATAAGTCCATTTTTTATGAGTTACAACTGAAGCTACCGAGCTTAAGCTGCAAACTAAGCCTGGCCTCAAGTCCTCCAGACTGGCCCATCACCAAAACACTTAATACACATCTCGAACCTCGTTCATAGAATCACAAACAGGCGATGCACTGCTGATACTGAGCGCTCATATGCGCATGCGAATACGTGGAAGAAATTCAAAGAGTTATGTCTCAAGCTGAATCAATATTGCACGATAAGAAAAGAAAGACGGGAAGTATATATCCTAAATGCCATGTAGCCTCTCGAAGATAAGTATGGACGTCATCATACCGATCTGCAAGACTCTAATAGACACTTGCTCATGACTTGTAGAACCTATGAACCTAGAGCTTTGATACCACCTTATCACGACCTAAAATCCAACTAGTCATGATGGCACCTAACCCAACCCGCTAGGTAAACCAACCTTCAACTATCCAATTCCAATAACAATTATTAAAGAAATTTAAGTGAATAACGATCCTGATCTTACACAATTCTCAAGAACTGGTAGTACAAATCATGAGCTTCTAAGAATAGAGTATACAAAGCGAAAATGAAATAAATACATAGTCTGTTTGAATAATACATAAATAGAGCTTTTATAAAATCGAAGGCTACTCTGAAGAAGAGGCAGCTATAACAGGAATGCAGGTACAACTTCAAGTTCTGCAACCATCGAGCACAGCAACAACAACAGCCAACATCTACACGAAATGTGCAGAAGTGTAGTATCAGTACAACCGACCCCATGTACTGAGTAAGTAACAAACCTAGCCGTAGTTTGAAAGTAGTGAGGATCTTTCACCAAGGTCGGGTCCAAAACCAATAATCCATAACAGTCCATAACAACAATAAGCAAATAATACCAGAAGTAACTCAGAGATAAAATGCTCAGCCAAATCTTGATTTCAAAAATAATAGTTCTTCCTTTCAAATCCATCAGTAAAAACTCAAATCTTTTGCCAAAGTTGCCAATAATATGAATAGTTTGAAAACAGTAATTTTTTTCAAAATCCTTTCAATAATAAATAAAATTTCTCATTTTCTTTCCAAATAACCAGTGTAAAACAAATGCATCACTATGCCCATCTGTCAACATGTGTGAGAAATCATGAATAACGTAATATTGTACAGCATGAGGAAAACACATCTCTATGCATGTATATCATGTATGCATGTCAATGCAATATATATCAGAGATTGTACTCATGTACTCACACTCTCATAGTACTCAATCTCACCGTCTCGCATTCTCTCTCACTATGCTCAGCACACTCAATCACTCAATGATATACAATACCTGCTGCGGCGTGCAACCCGATCCTTGTTTATAGTCGACTATGCTCACTGGGGGTATGTACAGACTCATAAGGGGCTCCTATTGCCCAAGCGCTATAAGCACGGACAACTCACATACTGCACGGACAACTCACGTGCCATAATATAAATCCCTGTATCTGCACGGTCAACTCACGTGCTATGCCCGAAAAACTCACGCGCTATGGTATCAATACCTGGATCCATACGGTCAACTCACGTGCTACGCGGATAACTCATGCGCTATGGTATCAATACTTGGATCCGCACGGACAACTCACATGCTACGCGGACAACTCACGTGTTATGGTATCAATACCTGGATCCGCACGGATAACTCACGTGCAATAGTATAATATATATAAAGCCAACATGGCCTGCTGCGGCGTGCAGCCCGATCCCAAATATATCCTCACAATCAGGCCCTCGGCCTCCCTCAGTCGTCAATCTCTCCAGTCTCTCTCCATGGGCTCATAATGTCATGAGAATAGTTAACGAAAAAATGATGATATGATGTGCAATGAAATGAATATGACTGAGTATGAATTTCTAATGTAAAATAAATATTTCGCAACAATATGACCTCTATGGGTCCCAATAATACTGGCGCATAGCCTCAACATAATTTTTAATATGTTTTTCAGCTCAATCACCCTACCGTTTTGCATCAGCACTGCGCCGAGACCAATACGCGACGTGTCATAATACATAGTATAAGACTCTAAACCTGTAGGTAATACAAATACTGGAGCTGTAGTCAAAGCTTTTTTGAGCTTCTGAAATCTCTCTTCACATTCATCCGATCACCTGAACGGAGCACCTTTCTGGGTCAATTTAGTCATAGGCAATGCAATAGACGAGAAACCCTCCACGAAGCGATGATAATAACTGGCCAAGCTGAGAAAACTCCGAATCTCAGTAACTAAAGATGGTCTAGGCCAATTCTGAACTGCCTCTATTTTCTTCGGAGCCACCTTAATTCCTTCACTGGACATTATATGTCCTAAGAATGCCACAGAACTAAGCCAGAACTCAAACTTAGAGAATTTGGCATAAAGTCTCTCTTCTCTCAGCCTCTGTAATACAATACCTAAGTGTTGTGCATGCTCCTCCTGGCTTCGTGAGTACACCAGGATATCATCAATAAATACTACGATAAATGAATCAAGATATGAATGGAATACACTATTCATGAAGTGCATAAATGCTGCTGGGGCATTGGTTAGCCCAAAAGACATCACAAGAAATTCATAGTGGCCATAACGAGTTCTGAATGCAGTCATCAGAATATCAGAATCCAGAATTTTCAACTGGTGATACCCAGATCTCAAATCAATTTTGGAGAACACCCTCGCTCCCTGAAGCTGGTCAAATAAGTCATCAATACGCGGAAACGGATATTTATTCTTGATTGTAACTTTGTTCAACTGCCTATAATCAATGCACATCCGCATAGTACCATCTTTCTTTTTCACAAACAGAACCGGTGCACCCCAAGGTCACACACTAGGCCTAATAAACCCTTTTTCAAGGAGTTCCTGAAGTTGCTCTTTTAATTCTTTTAACTCAGCTAGTGACATACGATACAGAGGAATAGAAATGGGCTGAGTGCCATGCACCAAGTCAATACCGAAATGAATATCTCTGTCGGGTGGCATACCCGGCAAGTCTAAAGGAAATACATCCAGAATCTCGTATGACTGGTACTGAATCAATAATAGGAGTATCTGCATCGACGTCTCTCACAAAGGCCAAATATGACTAACATCCCTTTCCAACCATACGTTGGGACTTCAAATAAGAAATTACCCTGCTAGGAACAAAATCTAGAGAAACTCTCCATTCAACCTTTGGCAACCCCGACATCGCCAACATCATAATTTTTGCATGACAGTCCACAATAGCATGACACGGAGACAACCAATCCATACCCGGGATTACATCGAAATCAACCATACCGAGTAATAAGAGATCAATTTTGGTCTCCAGTTTCCCAATACCGTGTAATTGTTGGTGCTGGTGCTGGTGCCGTTGGTCGAGAACTCTGCTGTAGAGCCCCACTCAACAGCCTAGGATAATCTCTCTTGAAATGGCCCAATTCTCCGCACTCGAAATAACTCCTCTTTTGACGGAACTGCTGCTCCTGATAACTCGAGGAATTACCTGTAGAAGCTTGAGCGGACGAGGCATGATGAGAACTCTACGCTGGTAGTGCACTGAATGAATATTGGCCTCAGTGAGCACTGTAAGAACTGTGGCTAGCTGATGCACCACGATGAGCGGGACGACGCGTCTGAGCATGTCTGTAAAAATGACCCCTACCGCGGTAAAACTGACCCCCTGAAGGAACACCACTGAAATCACCTGAACCACAAGGCCTCTTAGCCTCCCTCTCAACCCGTTCCTGACTGCGAACCATCTCAATCTGACAAGCAATATCGACCACCTCGTCGAAAGTAGCACCAGACACTCTCTCTCTAGTTATGAGTAATCGCAGCTGAAAAGTGAGGCCATCTATGAACCTCCTAATCCTTTCCCTGTATGTGGGAATCAACCAGATAGCATGATGGGCCAACTCTAAAAATCTCATATCATACTGCGTCATGGACATATCACCCTAACGAAGTTGCTCGAACTGCCTGGGCATCTCCTCTCTGCGGGACTGAGGCACGAACTTCTCCAGGAATAGACTGGAGAACTGCTGCCAGGTAAGGGGTGCTGCACCGACCGGCCTACACCTCTCGTAAGCCTCCCACCATCTGAAGGCAGCCCCAGAAAATGTAAAAGTAATGAACGAGACCCCACTGGTCTCCAGAATACCTGATGTTCGAAGCATCCACTGACACTTATCCAGAAAACCTTGAGCATCCTCTGACTCAACACTGCTAAATGGTGGACGTCGAAGCCTCTCAAATCTCTCAAGTCTCCTCTTCTCATCATCTGCCATAACAGGAACTACCGGGGCCTGAGCAGTTGTAACCGGCTGGGCTGGTAGTGCCCCCGGTATATGAAGTCCCTGTACTACCTGGTCTGGAATACAGGCAACAGGGATATGAGTACCTCCCCTGACCTGAGAAGTGGTAGGTGCGGCCTGAGCCAAAACCACCTGAGCAAGACCAGTACAAACTATCAATATATGGGCCAGAGCCTCCTGAAGGCCTGGAATCATAATAGGTGTAGCTGGTGCCTGAGCTGGTCCCGCCGGCTCAACCGTATCCGGAATCTACTCCTGAGTTGGAGCAGCTGGTGGTACTACAGGTGCTGCTCCAACTGTTGCACGACCTCTACCTCGACTTCTACCTCGGCCTCGGCCTCTACCATGGACCCGGCCTCTCGCGGCCCTAACTGGTGGCACTGATGGCTGGCCATATGATCCGGTAGTATGTGTCCTCACCATCTGTGAGAGAATAGAATAACAGAAATTTAGTTTTCGGAATCAACAAATTCGCACGGCAGAATACAAGAAAGTGAAATTTACCTAAGGGTTCTGCAGCCTCTCGTAGATAAGTACAGACGTCTCTGTACCGATCCGCAAGACTCTACGAAACCTGCTCATGACTCGTGAGATCTATGTAACCTAGGCTCTGATAACAACTTATCACGACCCAAAATCTGACATGTCGTGATGGCGCATATCTCAATACTAGGCAAGCCAAAAATATCAATATCCCCCGATTTCCTTTAAGTTTGAAAATATAATAACTAACTTTAGCGGAAGAAAACTCACAAATACAAATATAAACAATCTCCAAACCTGGTGTCACTGAGTACATGAGAATCTATTATGAATACAATCCTGAAAAATACGGTCTATAATAGTCTGAGACAAAATACAGTAAACAGGGAGATAGGGAAGGAGAGACAAGGTCTGCGAAACACGGCAGCTACCTCTGAATCTCCGGAAGATCAACTGCACGAGAGAATCAACACCTGCTATGTCCAGAAGCACCTGGACCTGCACACGAAGTGCAGGGTGTAGTATGAGTACAACCAACTCATCAAGTGACAATAATAAATAAGGAATTGGAGATAGTGACGAGCTATACAGTTATAGTTCATTTTCAGTAATTCCAATAGAGAATAGACATGCTTTTAGATTCAGCAGTTTAAGTCAAATCAATTTATACAGTTCAAGTTCATGTTATCCGGATATAAAATCTTTCAGAGAATTTCACAACAATGACAAATAGAAACTAAGTGCAACAACAAATGAAAAGCAAGTACAACCTCTCTGAGCAACAGTCACTCAACTCGTCACAACAGCTCAACCACTCGGCTCTCAGCCCTCAGCACTCACACTCAATGGGTACCCACGCTCACTAGGGGTGTACAGACTCCGGAGGGGATCCTATAGCCCAAGATCCATAATCTGCATGAACAACTCATGTGCTTCCTAGATAACTCACGTGCTATAATATCTTTCACGGATAACTCACGTGCCATAGTATCCTTACCTCACCGACAAGCCCTCGGCCTTACTCAGTCCTCACGAGGCTAGGCCGAGACACTTACTAGGATATGAAATAGACAGTATAAAATGAAATACGGATATAAAATGGGAAGTAAGAAAGCAACCAATACAAAACAAGATGATAACATGATCTAAAAGCGGAAAAATTCAACAGTAGAAATAGCATGAAAGAAACAACTAAAGTGATACAAAGATCATGTACGGAGTACAACTACTAGAATGATAACAAATGGAGCAACAAGAAATATTCCTTCCACGACACTTTGCAAAATGAAATAACAGCAAGAAATACAACGAGGTACCGCCTCATGTATAATAAAATCAAACCGAGATACCGCCTCGTATAATCAAGAATAACAACCGAGGTACCGCCTCGTATTCACATTTCTCAATTTCAATCACAATCCTTCCTTATGCCGCCACGTGAGCCTTACATTTGATAATAGGTTTTGAAAATAGTTTTCCAAAATAGCTACACGCACTTTAGCCCACCTTATGATGCCGCGTGGCTTCACGTAGTTCCCCTACAAGCAACACGCACATAAGTCCCACCTTATACCGCCGCATGCACATCAACCCAAGCCTTATATCGCAGCATGCGCATTAACACCATATCACAATAAAAACATCGCATCACAAATGCCCACATATCACCACTTACCAATAACAACAATAGCAATGTTTTCACAATAATAGCCCATAGCTCCAACACAATGTATACGAGAATATCAACAACAATAATGGATGGAAAATGCTCAATAGGATAGATGTTTCAACAATAACAAATATCGCCTCAACGTATTAACAACTTTCACAACCTCAACATCAAATTACTCAACAATGGGAAAAACAACATATAACCACAATATTAGATAAGACTAACTCACGTTACAGGAAAACAAATTTTTAACAATGAGCATCAAATAGCGGAAGTCAACAAATAAAAGGGCAACATGAACAATTAATTCGACAATAATAATTAACAATGAAGAGATAACATGTGACAATAAAGGGGCAACAGGTTCAACTAAAGCATGGGAGAAATTTAGCAAGTAAGATATAGGACAATTACTAAACAATTCAACTAATGCATTTAAGTATAGTCTAACACAATTAAGGATGATTTAACTATGAGAATCTAGAACATAATATGGCATTCAATTAAAGCACGAAAATAGTCTAAGTAGCCTAAACCGGTTAAATACTACGTACAATCTGTGTACCCACTCGTCACCTTGCATACACGGATTTCACTTAGCACAATTGAATCAAACAATACCAATCCTAAGGGGTAGTTCCCCCACACGAAGTTAGGCAAGATACTTACCTCAATTAGGCCAACTTAATACTCAAAAATAGCTTTTCACTTACAATCCCCCTCCACACGGCTCGTATCTAACTACAATCGACTCAATAACATCAAATAATACTAGGTAATTTAATTGCAATAGATAAAGATAAGATTTTTGCACTTTTTCCAAAAAGTCAACCTGAGGCTTGCTCGGTCAAAATCCGGGTCCAATGGGAGATTTCGTCTACCCATGATCCCACGAGTTCATATATGTGATAATATTTAAAATTCGAGTCCAAATCGACTCTCAAAACTCAATTTCTTATTTTTCAAAAACTTGACATAGTTTCATAAATTTCTACTTTGATTCACATGATTTTGATGTTAAAATCTAAGATAAGTTGATGGAATATGATTAGAAAAAAATAGGATCACTTATCCAAGGTTTGTAGGTAAAACTCTCCTCTCCAAGTCGTCTTCTACCGAGTCTCCCTCAGCTATTTGTCCAGTCGCATCCACAAATGCGAAGAATCTCTCGCAAATGCGAAGACCTTCCCATCTTTGCTATCATCTTAATTGTGAATATAGTTCGCAATTGCGAACTTTGGACTTTGGCAATTGTGAGTAAATGGATCGCAAATGCGAACTGACCCCTTCACAGCCTTTTTCGCAAATGCGAACAATGACTTCGTAAATGTGAACCAAAATCCCTACAAAAACAAAATAGCAAACTTCAATCCTATCAACACTCTGTTAAGCGTCCGAAACTCACCCGAGCCCTCGGGGCTTAAAACCAAACATTCACACAAGTATAAAAATATCATACAAACTCGCTCGCATGATAAAAACACAAAAATAACATCTAAAACTACGAATTGTTTCTAAAATACATGATTTTCAAAGAAAATTTGAAGAACTTCTAAAATTACAACTACGCGTCCGATTTCTATCAATTCAACTCCGAATGACACCAAATTTTGCAGACAAGTTCTAAATGCCGTAACGGACCTATTCCAAGTCCCAAAATCAATTTTCGAGCTCAATATCTAAAAGTCAACCTACGGTCAAAATTTTCAACTTAAAATTGCCAAATTTTGGCAAATCAACACAAATCAACCTATGGACTTTCAAAATCAATTCCGGGCATACGCCGAAGTCCAAAATCGCGATACGAAGCTATCGAAGTCATAAAAATACAGTTCTTGGGTCATTTTCGCAAAAGTCAAAGTTTGGTTAACATTTTCAAATTAAAGCTTCTAAGTCTAGAGTCAAGGGTCCAAATCAACCTGAAAGCCTCCCGGAACGAAACTGATCAACCTCGCAAGTCATAAAAGCATAAACTCACATATGTGAAGCAATAAAAAAGGGGTAACAGGGTGAAATTACACAAAATAACCGATCGGGTCATTACATTCTCCCCCTCTTAAAACAAACGCTCATCCTCGAATGTGCATAAGGACATACCTGAAGTGGTGAATAGATAAGGATAATGACTCTGCATGTTGTGCTCGGTCTCCCAGGTCACCTCCTCGACCAGATGACCCCTCCATTGAACCTTTACTAAAGTGATATCCCTTGACCTCAACTTCTGGATCTACCGGTCCAAGATGGCCACCGGCTCCTCAACATAAGAAAAATCCTTGTCCAACCGGACTAAGCTGAATTCTAACACATGAGATGGATCATCGTGATACTTCCGGAGCATAGAAACATGGAATAATGGATGAACTACAGCTAGACTAGGTGGCAGTGTAAGCTTGTAGGCCATCTCTCCATCCTATCAAGAATCTCAAAAGGTCTGATATACCTAGGGCTCAACTTTCCCTTCTTCCCAAATCTCATAACACTCTTCATGGGAGAAACCTGGAGCAAGACCCGCTCCCCAACCATGAATGCAATACCGCGAACCCTCTGATCCGCATAACTCTTCTATCTAGATTCGGCTGTGCAAAGCCGATCTTGAATTAATTTCACTTTTTCCAAAGCATCCTGAACCAAGTCTATACCGAATAGCCTAGCCCCGCCCCGCTCAAACCAACCCACTGAAGACCGACATTGTTTCCCATACAAGGCCCCATACGGAGCCATCTGAATGCTCAACCGATAGCTGTTGTTGTAGGCAAACTACGCAAGCGGCAAGAACTGATCCCAAGAACCCCCAAACTCCATCACACACGCTCGAAGCATATCCTCCAATATCTGAATAGTGAGATCGGACTGTCCATCCGTCTGAGGGTGAAATATTGTACTCAACCTGCGTGCCTAACTTACACTGTACGGACCTCCAAAATTGTGATGTAAACTACGTACCCCGGTCAGAGATGATGGATACCGGCACGCCATGAAGTCTGACAATCTCACAAATATAAACCTGAGCCAGCTGCTCTGAAGAATAAGTAGTCACCACTGGAATGCAATGAGTCGACTTGGTCAACCTATTCATAATCACCCAAACTGCATCGGACTTCCTCTGAGTATGTGGGAGCCCAACAACAAAATCTATAGTAACCCGCTCCCATTTCCACTCTGGAATCTCTAGCCGCTGAAGCAATCCACTTGGCCGCTGATGCTCATACTTCACCTGTTGACAATTTTGGCACCGAGCTACATACTCCACTATGTCCTTCTTCACTCTTCTCCACTAATAGTGCTCCCTCAATTCCTGATACATCTTGGCGGCACCTAGATGAATGGAGTACCGTGAACTGTGAGCCTCTTGGAGAATCAACTCATGCAAACCATCTATATTGGGCACGCATAGCCTACTCTGCATACGTAACACACCGCCATCACCAATAATGACCTCCTTGGCATCGCCGTGCTGAATTATGTCCTTGAGGACAATCAGATGGGGGTCATCATACTGACGCTCTTAGATACGATCATATAGAGAAAACCGAAAAACCACACAAGCCAAAACTCAACTCGGCTCTGAAACATCCAATCTAATAAACTTGTTGGCTAAGGCCTTGACCTCCAATGCTAACGGCCTCTCTGCGACCGATAGCTATTTTAGACTACCGAAGCTCTCTGCCTTTCGAGCCAAGGCATCAACCACCACATTGGCCTTCCCAGGATGATATAGAATGGTGATATCATAGTCCTTAAGTAGCTCTAGCCATCTCTACTACCGCAAGTTAAGATCCTTCTATTTGAACAGATGCTATAAACTCTGGTGGTCAGTAAAGACCTTATAAGGAACACCATACAAGTAATGCCATCAGATCTTCAATGCATGAACAATGGATGCCAACTTCAAATCGTAGACTGGATAATTCTTCTCATAAGTCTTTAACTATCGAGACGCGTAGGCAATCACCCTACCGTCTTGCTTCAACACCACGCCAAGGCCAACATATGATGCATCACAATATACAATATAAGACCCTGAGCTCGTAGGCAACACTAATACTGGGGTTGTGGTCAAAGCAGTCTTGAGCTTTTGAAACCTCTCCTCACACTCCTCGGTCCACATGAATGGAGCACTCTTTTGGTACAATCTGGTCATAGGTGCAAAACTAGATGAGAAACCCTCTACGAATCGACGGTAATACCCAGCCAAACTAAGAAAACTCTAAATCTCAGTAGCTGAAGATGGTCTGGGCCAACTCTGTACTGCTTCAATCTTCTTTGGATCTACCTTGATCCCCTCACTCGACACCACATAACCCAAAAATGCTACCGAATCGATCCAGAATTCACACTTTGAGAACTCTGCATAAAACTTCTTCTCCCTCAAGGTATAGAGCACAATCCTCAAATGTTGCTCATGATCTTCCCGACTGCGGGAGTACACCAAGGTGTCGTTAATAAACACAATGATGAATGAATCAAGATAAGGCTAGAATACACTGTTCATCAGGTGAAATAATGTTGCGGGGGCATTGGTCAGCCCGAAAGACATCACGAGGAACTCGTAATGACCATACCAAATCCTATAGGCAGTCTTCGGAATATCCGAATCCTGAATCTTCAACTGATGATAACCTGACCGCAAATCAATCTTGGAGAACACTGGCACCCTGTAGCTGATAAAATAGGTCATCAATGAATGGCAATGGATATCTGTTCTTCACTGTAACCTTGTTCAACTGACAGTAATCAATACACATGCGTATAGAACAATTTCTTCTTAACAAACAAGACCGGGGCACCCCACGATGACACACTAGGTCGAAAGAATCCCTTATCAAGTAACTCTTATAACTGCTCCTTTAACTCCTTCAGCTTTTCTGGGCTATACGATATGGTATAATAGAAATGGTGTAACGACCCGACTGGTCATTTTGATCTCTAGCCTGTCGTTTGATAGTTAGAGTCCATGAGCAGCTTCACTTCAAGTATTATGACTTGTATGCATGGTCTGTATTGAATTTCGGAAAGCTCGGAGTCGAATTGGAAAGAAAATTCTCATTTCGAAAGCTTTAAGTTGGAAGAATTAACTAAGATTGGATTTTAGAGTAAACGGCCTCGAAATAGGGATTTGAAGATTCCAGCAGGTTCGTATGATGATCTCATATTTGGGTGTATTTTCGGATCGGGTTTTGGATACACCAAGGGTATTTCGGCACCTATTGTGGAAGTTTGCATTTTGGAAGAATTTCTATAAATTTGGGTTGAAGTGTATTTTAATGTTATCGATGTCCGTTTGGAATTGTGAGTCTGAGAATAACTCTGTATGGTGATTCCGGTATTGGGAGCACGTCCGGAAGTGGATTTGGAGGTCCGTAGGTCATTTTGGAGTCATTTGGCAAAAGTTAGAAATTTGAAAGTTTTTGAGAAGTTCGTCAGGAAGTGGACTTTTTGATATCAGGGTCGAATTCTGATTCCGAGAGTTGGAGTAGGTCCGTAATGTCAAATGTGACTTGTATGCAAATTTTGAGGTCAATCGGACGTGATTTGATAGGTTTTGGCATCGAATGTAGAAGTTTGAAATTTTAAAGTTCACTAAGCTTGGAATGGGGTGCTATTCATGAATGCAAAGTTGTTTGATGTGATTTGAAGGCTCGACTAAGTTTGTAATGTGTTTTGGGATGTGTTGGTATAATTGGTTATAGTCCTGAGGGCCCAGGGTGGATTCCGGGCAGTTAACGGATCGAGTTTGGACTTGGAAGAAAAGATGAGGCAGCTGATATCTGGTTTGATCGCACCTGCGCAAAAAGGGCCGCAGGTGCGAGGCTACATGAGCGAGCCAGTGGTCGCAGGTACGATTTGGGAAAAGCTGGGCAGTGACCGTATGTGCGAAGGGTTGTCCGCACCTGTGAGGTCGCAGATGCGGAGGTGCATCGCGGGTGCGTGAATGAGAGAAGAATATGGGAGCACAAGTGCGAGAGTATGTCTGCACCTGCGAAGGCGCAGATGCGGAAGGAAAGGCGCAGGTGCGGAGACGAGCTAGGCAGAGAGAATGCGCAGGTGCGAGATTTTTTCTGCACCTCCAAGACCGCAGATGCGACGAAGAGTCTGCATGTGCGGAAGTCGTGGCTGGGCAGTGTCTCCTTTAAAGCGAGGCTTTGGCTCTATATCATTTCATTTTCACCCATGGGAGCCTATTTTGGAGCACATTGGAGTACCATCTTCATCAATCATAATGGGGTAAGTGTTTTCCTCCCAATTTTGAGTTAAATACATGAGTTTATATGGATTTGAACATGCAAATTAGTATTAATTGTGGGGGTTTTGGTAGAAAACCTAGAATTTAGTATCTTTGGATTTTGACCATGCAATTGGGCATGGAATTGAGAATAAACTACATATTTGGGTTCGTGAGGTTATGGATAAAGTTATCTTCGAAAAATGTTGGAATCCGGGCACATGGACCCGAGGGTGATTTTTATAGACTTTTTGATCGGGGTTAGAAATTGTTATAACTTGTATTATATTGAGTATTTGAGTATATATTAATGGGTTTGCATAATTATTTGCCTAGTTTGGGGTGTTGTGCATCGATTCGAGTTGTTTGAAGGGCTAGGAAGCCGGTTATGGAACTACAGAGCGAGGTAAGTCTCCTTTCTAACCTTGTAAGGGGGAATTAACCTCATAGGTGAACTAAATTATTATGTGCTTCTATTTGTGGGGGCTACGTATGCACGAGGTGACGAGAGTCCATACGTCGCTACTAGCTATGCCTACGTCTGAGTAGTTTTAGGCTCACATCATGCCTTGTTGATATTATTATTGATTTATTTTTATTGTTTGCCTTGAGAGGGAGCGGGATTGAGTCTGCTTATTAAATGTTTGAAAGGAGTTGAAATTGAAGAACTTAAGATTTAAAAATTTTCATTTGAACTTCATAATTTCGAAAAGAATTGAGGAATAATATAATAGCTGAAGAAATCTACGTGTAACCGCATCGCATGTATGTTTCGCGAGCGGTGTAATTTCCTTAAAAAGCTACAAGCTGAATTTCCCTTATTTTGAAAAGAATCCATAAAGAGATATTATTTTAAATGTTAAATTTATATTTGACCGCGTCGCAAGTATGATCTGCGAGCGGGGTGATTCTTAAATTTATGTTTGACCGTGTCGCATGTATGATTCGTGAGCAGGGTATTTCCCAGTATTCTCATGGGAGCGGGTCGTTCGCCTCGACAAATTAAATAGATGCATCTATGGTTCGCGCCATTCGACCCTCTGACAGTGCATAGTTTTAATATTTATTGGATCAGGTCGTACGACCTCGACATGATTTGCGCATGCTTGTATTGCTTGCCTTTAAATTTATAAATAATGATATTGCCTCCCTGGTCTGAGATAAATTGATAAATAATGAAATGTAAATTTGGAAACCCCTTATTAATAAAGGAATTGTTTACTTGATTCATGATTTTCTTGAGTTTACTGTTGTTTTTAATAAATCCACGACTAATTATATTATTGATGGCCATAGTAAGTGTCAAAGTCGACCCCTCGTCACTACTTCTTCGAGGTTAGACATGATACTTATTGGGTACGCGTTGATTTACGTACTCATACTATACTTGCTGCACGTTTTGTGCAGGTACATAAATTACTAGCGGCCTTGTGGGCGCAGAGGCACGGTTATTAAGGGGATTTAGGTGAGTTACATCTTATGTACGACCCGCATCCAGCAGAGTTTCCTTCAGAGTATTGTACTTACCTTCCTGTCCAAATTTGTATTCCGGAAAGTTATTGTATTTTATTTTAAATTCCTAGAAAATGCTTATGCACTTGTGACACCGGGTTCTGGGATGATTATGGGATGTTCAGTATTGAAATTGGAAAATATTGTTATTATTCTGTAAATTCATCTTTTACTTGATAAATTGAAGAAAATTTACGATTTCAAGAATATTAAATGAAAATTTAATTAACTATTTAGTGTTGGCTTGCCTGACAGTGGTGTCCGGCGCCATCACGACCTTTAACGGATTTTGGGTCGTGACAACATGGTATCAGAGCGCTAGGTTCATGCAGGTCTCACAAGTCATGAGAGAGTCTAGTAGAGTCTTGCGGATCGGTACAGAGACATCTATATTTATCTTCAAGAGCCTACAGGACTATTAGGAGCACTTCCCTTCTTGATTCCTCATCGTGCGATTTGATTCCTTTGAGGCTTATGCCTTCATTTCTTTCCCATTCACTCTTATATGACGTGAAGTGCTGGTTGTAAATCAGGAATTGTGCAATTGTAAATGGTACTACAGATGTGGTGCGCGATGTTTCTCCCTGCGTAGTTGATTTTGCTATTGTCATCATCTTGTGGAAGGATATTCTGTCATTTCAGCTCAGTAGCTATACTTCTGAGAGCTTTGGGGCTATGCACATGTTGCTATGATGTATCATGAGTTGTTATCGCACAGTATCGATGTAATGGTAGGATGCTTGCCTATGTCTCGGGGTAGTGAATGACTTGAAAGGAGGTTTACTCAGTGAATGATTCAGAGGTTCGGTATTTTACTTCCAATGAAGGAAAGACAATCAAACTAAGAATGTTCAGACTTGGGTTGATGGAGTAGTGGGACTCGATATTTTCGAGCATGGTAAAATCTTCGCCTGTGATGTGGCGTCATTGTCCTTGATTAGCTATGATGTGTTAAGTTCGCCGGTGTTATGGTTTCCTTCAATTCACCTTGGGGTAGAGTATTATAAATGGTGCCGAGAAAGCGGTTGTCAGAGGTCGTAGTGTGTAGTGGTTCACGATCAAATCGGTATTCCCAGTATTGATGGCTGGAGAAAGATAATTTTTGGAAGGGTTTAAAGTTGGCAGCAATCTATCGGTTCAAGTGATACAAAGGTAGGTTTTGATTTAAGGCAACAACTGGGGCAGCGAAGGATGAGGAAGGACACGTGGGAGGTGTCTTGTGGTGGTTGCGTTCCGAAAAGGACAAGTGTGAGAAACAGAAGTCGAGTAGTTTTAAAGGAGAGGGTTTGACCAAAGTGGGAGAGTGGAAGAGTAGCATGTGGGTTCTGTGATAGGATAGCTACACGGCTTGAGGAAAGTTTAGAGTGATTTGGGATTCATGGTGGTCAGTGACTAGAGCTGCGGACTTAATTTGAAATATTGGCTATTATGCGGCGGGAGATTTGATACAACATAAATGAGTTGCATGATATGAAGAAGGATACCACATGACTTTGGATTGGAATGTATTGTCACACCTTTAGTTGACGTCCATGAGGAGTGAACGGACTGGTGCAGCTGGTGAATAATCTCAGACTCAGGATGATCTACTAATTTTGTAGTAATTATAACCAGTGCAGCGATGTTGGAATATGTCGGCATGTAATTTCCACATATGGGTTATCTCCTGTGAGCATGTTAGCGGTCGCGTGGTGTTGGCTAAGATCCTGCGAAGAATTCTACTAGCTACCCGGTAAGAGATTTAATAGGTAAATGTGGCTTGTGGTTCGGAGTGTTTATTAAAGGTTAATAGAATAATTTCGAGGATTTTGGCGGGTTGATGGTGCTAGATCATGTCGATGAAGGAAGAATCTTAGTGGGTTTCAGGTTTATACAATTGTAGCTTCAAGTTAAGTGGGAGAGTCCCGCCGCCCACAGTTGGATTGCATGGTTGTCTGTTTGTAAGATTTCTGGTTATCAGCATATTGATGGGTTATTACGACTAAGGAAATAGAACATCAATGGTAATTCGAGCAAGCGATTTTGGAAAGACTCGAGATTTATGCTTCGTGCAGAGGCGAGTTACAAGGAAGATGATTCGGCCAGGTGCTTCTTTGAGAGGGTGCTCATGTGCTAGCAGAGCCTTGGAGTTGATTATATTCGGGACCAAGTCAGAGTGGGTGACTCCCAATAACGGTCCTAGTAGATTCAAACGTTAAGGTGTGGTGTTTAAGGATTTCGAGTCCATAGTATGGTTGAATTGGCATGATAATGGCAATGATCAGCTCCTCCAGCGTGTTGAGTTGTGCATGTGATTTATGGCGGTACGTGCGAAGTTTGATAGTCGCCGTAATTGATTTTATTTGGGGGCATTCGAGCGTTATGGCACGTTATGTGTAGACGGATCCCGGAAGGATTATGGTGGTTTAAACCATTACTCGAGGTTTGTATTTTCTATGGTCATGGGAATTTGGTTGCGTGTTGAAATGGTTCTCTTGAAATGAGCTAAGTAAAATGTTTCTATATGATTAAGTGTTTACCCTATTAGTGGTTCCGGAGTTATGATGAAATATTTGGTGCTCTTGCACATTGGCACGATTAGGTGCGGTGATTAGCATGGGATTTAGAAGTTGAGGATCAAGGTCGCGGTTCGGTGTTGACAAGAATGTCACGAGCTCAAACTAGCGAGAAAGGACTCAAATGGTTAGAGTCAGCTGGCATTATTTTTGGCGTCACCTGAGATCGGTGCCTGGTGTGAAGAGGCTTTTCATACTGAATGCGGATTCTTGAATTGCTTTACAATGTTGGTGTGGCCGGTAGTATGAATGTACAGACTTGTTACCTGGTACGGAAGGTCATAGGAGCATATCCCACAGGAAGATTGTATAAGTGTGACGTGTAGTCACTTGATTGATTGAAGAATAGAAACCAAGTATGAAGATTGTGGTAATATCGCTAATTGGGAACTCATGCCTGGAGGACGCTCGGTTCGTCTGGTGGTGGACTGTGGAAGCTTGTTCCGGTTATGATGGTTGTTCTTATGTGTTATGGGAAAAAGGGGTTATTATGGACCCTTGAAAGGTTATTAGACTAGTATGGTGCGATCTGAATCGGCTTGAGGTCTGTGGGTGGATCTAGATATGAATGTGGGATCTATGTCGGTTCGGAGGTGTTCATTTCAGCATAGCGCTCCTTGTAGAGGAGTATTCGGACGTTGGATGTTAATTCGTCGCCGATTATTTCATGTAATACTATATTATGTCGTGTGAGTTGTGAAATGGCTTGATGATTTCATATGTATTGAGGTTCCGTGTAAACGATGGGGTCATGTGAGCAGAATGGCTCTCGAGAGTTAGATCATATATCGTACCTTAGTTGTGATTGATTTTTGTAGCGTATGGCGCTATCTGTCTCCCCGTGGATGGTATTATGCACTTGGCGTGGTTGTGGCCGATATTCGGGTATTTCGCAAGTATGAGCATTTTAGCTCGGTAACTAATTCCTTATAGGTTATTTGTGTGTGAATCAGGTGGCATGCCGCCACGGGTGTGTTGTTTGGATAGGGTTACACGCCGCAACAGTGTGATGTTGAGTACAGTTCCCTATATCCATTTTTGTGTGTTTTTTTTCTCATTTTCTGAGGAAGGTTCATAACGTTTTTTCGGTTATTTAATTAGTTACATGGGTTGAGTAGTTCTTTTCAGAGTTCGTTTTCCTCATGTATCATATTCAAGTTTGTAGCTTATTGGCACATTGTGGCATCACATGAGATTTTTGGCAGAGTCTGAGGTGGCTTATTGCCTGGACTGCTTATATTAGGAGAGACAAGATTATTGGACCTAGGGTCAGTGTGATCAGATCGATATCAGGCCTAGTTAAAGAGTAAATATCGGTATTCAGTCCAGAATGAGGTAATGGTTCTTCTCAAGGGAAGAAACTCATTGAATGGTTGACTCGGCAGTTGGTTGTAAATTTCTACGTATATTTTCCGCTGCGGCACCATTACAAGAGTTGGAGCAGGACATGTGTGTGGCATGAGGTGTGTTGTGGACATCAGGTTCATAGAATTTCGGCTATTGTTATCAGAGTATGTTATTATGGTCATGTGAATTATGCGGTGCATGGTGTGAATTCAGCAAAGGTATGCAGTCATGTTTTGGTGCGTCGTGTGGTGATTGATACAGTTTGTATGTTGGAAACAGGCCTGGTAGAAGATTCTGGATGTTGGAATTTGGCTCTAAGGCTAATTGGGCTAAACAAAAGGAGTAACTTCAGATTTACTCGAGCCAGTGTGCTCAACTGAGTTGTGGTAGCACGGGTAGGTGCACGAGGTGCTAAACAGTGATTTCGGACAACTCCAGCACAGTTCTTAGCACGTTCAAGGACAAACGTATGTTTAAGTGGGAGAGAATGTAACGACCCGACAGGTCGTTTTGAGCTCTAGCGCGTCATTCGGCGGTTGGAGGCCATGAGCAGCTTCACTTCACGTGTTATGACTTGTACGCGTGGTCCGGATTGAATTTCGGGAAGTTCAGAGTCGAATTGGAAAGACAATTCTCATTTCGAAAGCTTTAAGTTGGAAGAATTGACTAAGATTGGATTTTAGAGTAAACGACCTCGGAATCGGAATTTGAAGATACCAGCAAGTTTGTATGATGATTTTAGATTTGGGCGTATGTTCGGATCGGGTTTTGGATACCCCGGGGGTGTTTCGGCACCTATTGTGGAAGTTAGTATTTTGGAAGAATTTTCATAAATTTAAGTTGAAGTGTATTTTATTATTATCGATGTCCGTTTGGAATTCCAAGTCTGGGAATAACTTTGTATGGTGATTCCGGTATTGGGAGCGCAACTGAAAGTGGATTTGGAGATCCGTAGGTCATTTTGGAGTCGTTTGGCGAAAGTCAGAAATTTGAAGCTTTTTGAGAAGTTTGACCGGAAGTGGACTTTTTGATATCAGTGTTGGATTACGATTCCGGGAGTTGGAGTAGGCCCGTAATGTCAAATGTGACTTGTGTGCAAAATTTGAGGTCAATCGGACGTGATTTGATAGGTTTCGGCATCGAATGTAAAAGTTTGAAATTTTAAAGTTCACTAAGCTTAGATTGGGGTCTGATTCATGAATTTGACGTTTTTTTATGTGATTTGAAGGCTCGACTAAGTTCGTAATGTGTTTTGGGACGTGTTGGTATAATTGATTAAGGTTCCGAGGGCCCCAGGTGGATTCCGGGTGGTTAATGGATCGAGTTTGGACTTGGAAGAAAAGATGAGGATGCTGATATCTGGTGTGATTGCACCTACGCAAAACAGGGCCGCAGGCACGAGCCAGTGGTCGCAGGTGCGGTTTGGGCAAAGCTGGGCAGTGACCGCAGGTGCGAAGGGTTGTCCGCACCTGCGAGGTCGCATATGCGGAGGTGCGTTGCGGGTGCGTGAATGAGAGAAGAATCTGGGAGCGCAGGTGCGAGGGTATGTTCGCACCTGCGAAGGCACAGATGCGGAAGGAAAGGCGCAGGTGCGGAGTCGAGCTAGGCAGAGGGAATGTGCAGGTGCAAGGTTTTGGCCGCACCTGCGAGACCGCAGATGCGACGAAGAGTCCGCAGGTGCGGAAGTCGGGGCTGGGCAGTGTCTCCTTTAAAGCGAGGGTTTGGCTCTATCTCATTTCATTTTCGCCCATGGGAGCTGATTTTGGAGCACAATTGAGTACCATCTTCAACAATCATAATGGGGTAACTGTTTTTCTCACAATTTTGAGTTAAATACATGAGTTTATAAGGATTTGAACATGGAAATTAGTATAAATTGTGAGGTTTTTGGTAGAAAACCTAGAATTTTGTATCTTTGGGTTTTGACCATGAAATTGGGCATGGAATTGAGAATAAACTATATAGTTGGGTTCGTGAGGTTAAGGATAAAGTTATCTTCGAAAATTTTGGAATCGGGGCATGTGAGCCCGAGGGTGATTTTTATCGACTTTTCGATCGGAGTTAGAAATTGTTATAACTTGGATTATATTAAGTATTTATGTATATATTAATGGGTTTGCATAATTATTTGGCTAGTTTTGGGGCGTTCTGCATCGATTAGAGTTGTTTGAAGGGCTCGAAAGCCGGTTATGGAACTACGGAGCAAGGTAAGTCTCCTTTCTAACTTTGTAAGGGGGAATTAACCCCATAGGTGAACTAAATTATTGCGTGCTTCTATTTGTGGGGGCTACGTACGCACGAAGTGACGAGAGTCCGTACGTAGCTACTAGCTATGCCGACGTCCGGGTAGGTTTAGGCTCACATCATGCCTTGTTGATATTGTTATTGATTTATGTTTATTGTTTTCCTTGAGAGGGAGAGGGATTGAGTCTGCTTATTAAATGTTTGAAAGGAGTTGTAATTTAAGAACTTAAGATTTAAAAGGTTTCATTTGAACTTCGTAATTTCGAAAAGAATTGAGGAATAATATAATAGCTGAAGAAATCTATGTGTAACCGTGTCGCATGTATGTTTCGCGAGCGGGGTAATTTCCTTAAAAAGGTACAAGCTGAATTTCCCTTATTTGGAAAAGAATCCATAGAGAGATATGATTTTAAATGTTAAAATTTATATTTGACCGCATCGCAAGTATGATCCGCGAGCGGGGTGCTTCTTAAATTTATGTTTGACCGCGTCGTATGTATGATTCGCGAGCGGGGTATTTCCCACTACTCTCATGGGAGCGGGCCGTTCGCCTCGGCAGATTAAATAGATGTATCTATGGTTCGCGCCATTCGACCCTCTGGCAGTGCATAGTTTTAATATTGTTGGATCAGGTCATATGACCTCGACATGATTTGCGCATGCTTGTATTTCTTGCCTTTAAATTTATAAATAATGATATTGCCTCCCTGGTCTGAGATAAATTGATAAATAATGAAATGTGAATTTGGAAACCCCTTATTAATAAAGGAATTGTTTACTTGATTCATGATTTTCTTGAGTTTACTGCTGTTTTTAATAAATCCAAGACTAATTATATTATTGATGGCCACAGTAAGTGTCGAAGTCGACCTCTCGTCACTACTTCTTCGAGGTAAGGCGGAATACTTACTGGGTACGCATTGATTTACGTACTCATACTACACTTGCTGCACGTTTTGTGTAGATACATATATGACTAGAGGCCTTGTGGGCGCAGAGGCGCGATTATTACGGGGAATTAGGTGAGTTTCATCTTATGTACAACCCGCAGCCAGCAGAGTCTCCTTCAGAGTATTGTACTTTCCTTCCTATCCAAATTTGTATTCCGGATAGTTATTGTATTTTATTTTAAACTTCTAGTAAATGCTCATGCACTTGTGACACCGTGTTCTGGGATGATTATGCGATGTTCAGTATTGAAATTGAAAAATATTGTTATTATTCTGTAAATTCATCTTTTACTAGATAAATTGAAGTAAATTTACAATTTCAAAAATATTAAAATGAAAATTTAATTAACTATTTAGTATTGGCTTGCCTGACAGTGGTGTCCGGCGCTATCACAACTTTTAACGGATTTTGGGTCATGACAAATGGGCTGAGTGCCCGGCAACAAGTCAATATCGAAATTGATATCTCTGTCGGGCGGCATGCCCGGAAGATCTGCTGGAAATACATCCGGAAAGTCTCTCACTACCAGAACTGACTCAACGGTATGAGTATCAACACTAACATCCCGCACAAAGGGTAGATAAGCATTGCACCCCTTCTCAACCATCCGCTGATCATTTAGAAATGATATAACCCTTTTAGGCACATAATCAAATGCACCCCTCCACTCTAACCACGATAAACCTGGCATAGCCAACATCACAGTCTTGGCGTGACAATCAAGAATAGCATGATAGGGCGACAACTAGTCCATGCACAAGATAACATCAAAGTCTACCATACTAATTAACAACATATCAACTCTGGTCTCAAAACCACCAAGAACAACTAAACATGACTGATATACACGGTCAACAATAATGGAATCTCCCACATGTGTAGACACATAAACAGGAGAACTCAAGGAATCATGCGATATACCTAAATATGGATCAAAGTAAGATAATACATAGGAATAAGTGGAGTATAGATCAAATAACACTGATGCATCTCTATGACAGACTAGAACAATACCTGTAATGACTGAGTCTGAAGCAACTGCCTCTATCCTAGCAGGAAGAGCATAATATTTAGCCTGGCCTCAGCCTCTAGAGCCACCTTAACCTGCTCGACCTCCACCTCTAGCTGGCTGAGCGGGTGGAGCGGAACCTAGGGTAGCAATCATGGCCTGAGAAGTCTGCAAACCCGACTGAATCCGTGGAGCCTGAGTAGTCTAGGAAGGTGCACCCCTACTGAGTCTGGGTAATCTCTGACCATGTGGCGGGTATCACCATACTCAAAACAAGCTCTCAGAGGACGCGGTGGCTGGGACTGGCTCGGGCCTGGTCAGCTGGACTGACCGCCAAAGAAACCCCATGCAGGAGGTGCACAAGAAAGTGGCTGAGCAAAGTGTACAACCTGGGACCTCGATATAACTGGAGAACTACTAGTAGCTGGAAGTGCTGAATGAACTGGGAGGCTCACATATCCCCTACCATGACATGCTGAAGCTGCAGCGTGACCACCACTAAATCCCCATGTGCCACGAGGCCTCTTGGCCTCCCTATCTTCTCTATCACAGTCTCGCGTACCCTCCAACCTCTATGCAATATCGACCACCTGCTGATACGGAGTGTCTGACTCCAACTCCCTGGCCATACTATATCTAATACTCTGGTTGAGCCCCTCGATAAATCGACGGACTCGCTCTCTGAATGTGGCAACCAAGGTTGGTGCATGCCCGGACAAATCACTGATCGGACAGCATACTCTGACACTGACATAGTACCCTGGCGCAGCCGCTCGAACTCCACGCTCAAAGAATCCCAAAGGGTCAAAGGAACAACTCTCTCAAGAAAAACTCTAAAAATAGATCTCATGTAAGTGAAGCTACCTCTACTAGGCTACCCACCTCGTACGCCCGCCACCACTGATATGCCGCTCCCTTCAGTTGGAATGTAGTAAAGGCAACCCCACTCATCTCCATAATGCCTATAGTGCAGAGAATGCGGTGACACTCCTCAAGTAACCCATGCACATCCTCTGAAGCCGAACCACTGAAAGTAGGAGTGGTACTTCTTGAACCTCTCGAGCCTAACTCCTCCTCAGATGTTGATGCCCTAACCACGAGCTGAACTGGAGCAACAGGCTATACTGGTATGATCTCTGGAACCTAATCAACCTAGACCCACTGCTCTGGGTACAGGTCGCGGGAGTCTGTGCTCCTCCCCCGCCCCGAGATATGGTTGGTGCAAGTGGGATCAACCCTGAGGGTCTCTTGAAGTACTGGAGTGGCAATAGGCGCCTCGGGCGTCTGACCCCCGACTGCACCGATCTGCAAGACTCTACTAAACCAACTTATGACTCGTAACACCTATGAACCTAGAGCTCTGATACCAACTTGTCACGAACCCAAATTCCCTCCGAAGGATGTCGTGATGGCACCTAGTCTCTACGACTAGGTAAGCCTAACAAATAGCAACCACTGAACAGATATATAAATGCAAGATATTGAAAGCATCTAAGTAATAGATAAAACCGTCTGTAAATAGGATCCCACAATTTCACACCCCAAAACTGATGGAACTGAATCATAAGCTCTATAGAATGATACTAGAGTGCTACTACATCACTGTCCGAAAAGGAAATATAAAAATAAAAAAAAGGAAAGGTGACTCCGAAGCCTGTGGACGCCGAGCAGGCATACATTGAAGTCTCCGGTAAAAGCAGCTAGCAAGACTCTCTATCTACCGAAATGAGCAGGCGTACCTGGATCTTCACAAAAAGATGTGCAGAAACATAGTATGAATACACCACAACGGTACCCATCAAGTATCAAGCCTAACCTCAGTAGAGTAGTAACGAGGCCAGGTCGAGACACCTACTAGTATATGAAATAGATTGTATAAAATTAAATAAGGATATAAAATGGGAAGTAAGAAAGCAACTAATACGGAACAAGATTATAGCATAATCTAAAATTGGAAAAAATCAATAGTAGAAATAGCATGAAAGAAATAGCTAAAGTGATACAAATATCATTTACGGGCTACAACTGCTAGAATGATAACAAATGGAGCAACAAGAAATATTCCTTCCACGACACTTTACAACATGAAATAACATCAAGAAACACAACAAGGTACCATCTCGTATATAATGAAATCAAACCAAGGTACCACCTCGTATAATCAAGAATAATAACCGAGGTACTGCCTCGTATTCACATTTCTCAATTTTAATCACAATCCTTACTTATACCGCCGTATGAGCCTTACATTTGAAAATAGTTTTCCCAAAATAGCTACACGCACTTTAGCACACCTTATGATGCCGCATGGCTTCACGTAGTTTCCCTACAAGCAACACGCACATAAGTCCCATCTTATACCGTCGCATGCAAATCAACCCAAGCCTTATACCGCCGCATGCGGATCAACATCATATCACAATAACAACATCACACCACAAGTGCCCACATATCACCACTTACCAACAACAACAATAGCTCATGGCTCCAACACAACGTATGCCATAATATCAACAACAATAATGGATGGAAAATGCTCAATCGGATAGATATTTAAATAATAACCAGCATCGCCTCAACGTATTAACAACTTTCACAACCTCAACATCAAATAACTCAACAATGGGAAAACAACGTGTAACCACAATATTACATAAGACTAACTCACGATAAAGGATAACAAATCTTCAACAATGAGCATCGAATAACGGAAATCAACAAATTAAAGGGCAACATAAACAATTAATTCAACAATGATAATTAACAATGAAGAGCTAACATGTGACAATAAAGGGGCAACAGGTTCAACTAAAGTATGGGAGCAATTTAGCAAGTACGATGTAGGACAATTACTAAACAATTCAACTAAAGCATTTAAGGTTAGTTTAACACAATTAAGGATGATTTAACTATGAGAATCTAGAACATAATATGACATTTTAATTACAGCATAGAAATAGTCTAAGTAGCCTAAACCGATCAAATACTACGTACAACTTGTGTACCCACTCGTCACCTTGCATACATGAATTTCATTTAGCACAATTGAATCAAACAGTACCAATCCTACGGGGTAGTTCCCCCACACAAAGTTAGGCAAGACACTTACCTTAATTAGGCCAACTCAATACTCGAAAATAGCTTTTCCCTTACAATCTGCCTCCATACGGCTCGAATCTAACCAAAATAGACTCAATAACATCAAACAATGTTAGGGAATTCAATTGCAATATTTAAAGTTAAGATTTTTGCACTTTTTCCTAAAGTCAACAAAAGCCAACTCGGGGCCCGCCCGGTCAAAACCTGGGTCCAATGGTAGATTTCGTCTACCCATGACCCCACGAGTTCATATATGTGATTAGTTTCAAAATCTGAGTCCAAATCGACTCTCAAAACTCAATTTCTTATTTTTCAAAAACTTGACAAAGTTTCATAAATTTCTACTTTGATTCTCATGATTTTGATATTAAAATCTAAGATAAGTTGATGGAATGTGATTAGAAATAGATTAGGATACTCAAGGTTTGTACGTGAAATCCTCTCTCCAAGTCGTCTCCTACCAAGTCTAGGGTTTAAAAATGAGAGAATGAACTCAAAATCTCATCCCTCGGCTATTTGTCCAGTGGCAGATGTCGCATTGGCGACCTATGGTTCGCAATTGCGAACCCCACAAATGCAAAGAATCTCTCGCAAATGCAAAGACCTTCCCATATCTGCTATCATCGCAATTGCGAACTTTGGACTTTGGCAGTTGCGACAAAATGGATCGCAAATGCGAACTGACCCCTTCCCAGTCTTTTTCGCAAATGCAAACAATGTGTTCGCAAATGCGAACACAATAGGATTGGCCTGACTTCGCAAATGCGAGATCAGAGGCCTACAGAAAAATATAACCCATCAAACTTCAATCCTATCAACACTTCGCTAAGCGTCCGAAACTCACCCGATCCCTCGGGGCTCCAAACCAAACATTCACACAAGTCTAAAAACATCATACATACTCACTCACGTGATCAAAACAAAAAGAATAACATCTAAAACTCGGAATTGAACTCTAAAACGCATGATTTTCAAAGAGATTCTCAACAACTTCTAAAATTACAACTACGCGTCCGATACGTATCAATTCAACTCAGAATGACGCCAAATTTGTAGACAAATTCTAATTGCCATAAAGGACCTATTCCAAATCCCAAAATCAATTTCTGAGCTCAATAGCTAAAAGTCAACCTACAGTCAAAATTTTCAACTTAAAATTGACAAATTTCGGCAAATCAACACAAATCAACCTACGGACTTCAAAAATTAATTTCGGGCATGCGTCCAAGTCTGAAATCACGATATGAAGCTATCAGAGTCATAAAAACACAGTTATGCGATCGTTTTCACAAATGTCAAAGTTTGGTCAACATTTTCAAATTAAAGCTTCTAAGTCTAGATTCAAGGGTCCAAATCAACCCAAAAACCTCCCGGACGAAACTGATCAACCTTGCAAGTCATAAAAGCATAAACTTACATATGTAAAGCAATAAAATGGTAGTAACAGGCGCAATTACACAAAACAACTGATCGGTTTATTACATCCACCCCCAACATATAATTCACATAGCATATAGACCTGATTCTATCTTACTTCCTCAAATCAAGGTTAATCAAGATATTTACCTCTTTCCAGAATACAATCAACAATCCAACACGTCTTTTCATTTAGAACAGGCCTCCAAATTAATTGAATCTTGTCAAATATCGATCAAACAATTCAAAACAAGCTTTACAAACTACCCATAAATGAAAAAGGTTCAATCTTTAACATAATTTAAAAAGTCAACAAAAAGTCAACCCATGCTCACATGGTCGAAATCGAAATTAGGATCAAATCTCGATCACCCATTCACCACAAGCCTGAATATATGTGATTTGTTTTAAAATCCGACCTCAATTGAGGTCTAAATCTCAATTTTATAAAATTCCTAAATTCCACCCAAAACCCCTAATTTCTACCTTGAAATTCTTAAATTTGACTATGAAATTCATGAAAAAGTAATGGAAATTGATTGAAAATAAGTTAAAGTTTCTAATCAATGAATTTGGGAAGAAATTGCTCTTCAAAAATCGGTTCTATGGAGTCTAGGGTTAAAAAAGCGTAAAATGAGCTAAGTCCCGAAATCCTAACATTTTACTCAGTTGTAGATGTCGCAATTACAAACTCTTGTTTATAATTGCGACGTTTGCAAAGTAGTGCCTCAGTTATCGCAAAAGCGACTAATCCATCGCATTTGCGAAAGTCCCTATCTTTGCAAATACGAACCAAACTTCACAAAAACGAAGTTGTACCCAGCCTTCTGAAGCGACACTCAGATCGCAAATGCGACACACAAATTGCATTTGCGACTTCCCTCCAGTCTGCAGACGCGATATTTTCTTCACAAAAGCGAAGCCTTGCAATTGCTATGTTAGGCTTGCAATTGCGAGTTCACAACACCAGATGTTCTTAGCAGTCCAAAAATATCCCAAAACACATCTAAAACTCATCCGAGTCTCTCGTGCTCCAATCTGAACATTCAAACAAGTGTAATAATATCATACAATTTTGCTCGCTAGCTCAAATTATAAAAATAACATCAAAATTCATGAATCAATCATTAAAACTCAAGATTTTCAACTTCAAAACTCAATTTTCGAACTTTTCACATAATGCGTCGAAATGGCCTCGGGTCACCCAGGACCCCAACCAAACATGTTTACAAGTTTAAAAATATCATACAAACCTAACGGAATCGTCAAAACACTTATCCGAGATCGTTTACCAAAAATATGACCGCGGTCAATTCTAGCCATTTTTACAGTTGGAAATTACATTTTCTTTAAACTTTCACATATAATATTTTCAGAAATCGACACGGACTACACACGCAAGTAATAAATCATTAAATTGAGATATGATAAGTCTCGAAATATAGAAAAGTGAGATAGTACTCAAAATGACCTATCAGGTTATTACATTCTCCACCTCTAAAATAAACGTCTGTCCTCGAACGGACATTGAAATGAACATGGACTAGTAAAAAGGTGTGATTATCTACTCCTTATATCGGACTCGGACTCCCACATAGCCTCCTCAATCGTCTGACCTCTCCAATGCACTTAGATCTCAACTTTCGAACCTGCCAGTCTATAATAGCCACTGGCTCTTCCTCATAGGTGAAATTCTCAACAAGCTGGACAATGTTGAAGTCCAAAACATACGACCTATCTTTATGGTACTTCCCAATCACGGAGACGTGAAATATCATATGTAACCCTACTAGGCTATGAGGAAATGCAAGTCCGCAAGCAACCTCACCGGCAAACTCTCTCCAAGATCTCGAACGGGCCAATAAACCTCGGGCTCAACCTGTCCTTCTTCCCAAATCGCATCATGTCCTTCATAGGCGAAACTTGGAGAAGAACCTTCTCACCCTCCATATAAGCCACATTTAGAACCTTCTGGTCTGCATAACTCTTTTCCCTGCACTGAGCTATACGAAGCCGCTCCTGAATCACTTTAACCTTCTCCAAAGAATCACAAACCAAATCTGTTCCCAATAATCTAGACTCACCAGGCTCAAACCAACCAATCGGAGAACAACACTGCCTCCCATATAAGGCCTCGTACGGAGCCATCTAGATACTCAACTGATAGTTGTTGTTGTAGATGAAATCTGCTAGAGGTAGAAACTGGTACCATTGACCGCAGAAATCCGTAGAACATGCCTGCAATATGTCTTCCAAAATCTGAAAAGTACGCTCAAACTATTTGTCCGTGTGAGGATGAAATGCGGTACTCAGCTCGACCCGCGTGCCCAACTCATGGTGCATAGCTCTCCAAAAGTGTGAAGTTAACTGCGTGCCCGGATCTGAAATAATAGAAATGGGCAAACCGTGCAGGCGAATAATCTCAAGGGTGTAAATCTGAGCCAACCGCTCTAAAGAATAGGATGTCATCACTGGAATGAAATGTGCAGACTTAGTCAACCGGTCCATAATAACCCAAACAGCATCATACTTCCTCAAGGTCCATGGTAAGCCTACCACAAAGTCCATAGTGATGCGCTCCTACTTCCACTCCGGTATAAACAATATCTAAGTCAACCCACCCGGTTTTTTATGTTCATACTTCACCTGCTGATAATTCATGCACCAAGAGACATGTCTAATAATGTCTTTCTTCATCTTCCGCCACCAATAGTGCTGCTTCAAGTCACAGTACATCTTCATGACACATGGGTGAATGAAATACCGTAAACTTTGGGCCTCCTCAAGGATCAACTCCCTCAACCCATTAACGTTCGGAACACAAATCCGGTCTTGAAGCCGCATAACACCATCATCCCCAATCTCAACCTCATTGATACCACCCCGCTGCACCTTGTCCTTCAACACCAATAAGTGAGGATCATCAAACTAGCGATCCTTGATATGCTCCAACAATGATGACTGTGACACAACACAAGCAAGAACCTTGATAGGCTCCTAAACATCCAACATCACGAATCGATTGGCCAAAGCCTGAACATCCATGGCTAATGGCCTCTCCACTACCGCTAAAAATGCCAAACTGCTCATGCTCTCCGCCTTCCTACTCAAGGCATCAGCCACCATATTGACCTTCCCCAAATGATATAATATGGTGATATATTAGTCCTTTAGTAATTCTAACCATCTCCGCTGCCTCAAATTAAGGTCCTTCTATTTGAATAGATGTTGGAGACTCCGATGGTCGGTATAGACCTCACATGGAACGCCACATAGATAGTGCCACCAAATCTTGAGTGCATGAACAATGGCTGCCAACTCCAAATCATGAACAAGGTAATTCTTCTCATGAACCTTCAACTGACGAGACGCATAGGCAATCACCATATCGTCCTGCATAAGTCCAATACGCAATGCATCACAATATAAATCCCGAACCTGTGGCCAGTACCAATACTGGGGTTATAGTTAAGGCAGTCTTAAACTTCTAAAAGCTCTCCCCACACTCGTCGGACCATCTGAAAAGAGCACCCTTTTGGGTCAACTTAGTCAATGGGGCTAAGATAGATGAAAACCCCTCCATGAATCAGCGATAATAACCCAACAAACCCAAGAAGCTCTGAATCTCTGTAGCTGAAGTAGGTCTAGCCCAATTGTGAACTGCCTCAATCATCTTAAGATCCACCTTAATACCCTTGGAAGACACAACATGACCTAAAAAGGCAGCCGAGTCTAACCAAAACTCACACTTCGAAAACTTGACATATAATTGACGATCCTTTAAAGTCTAAAGTACAATCCATAGGTACTGCTTATGCTCCTTTCTACTGTGAGAATAAACCAGAATATCAACAATGAAGACAATCATGAAGGAATCCAAATAAGGCTTGAACACTCGGTTCATCAAATCCATGAAGGCTGCCGGAGCATTAGTCAAGCCGAACGACATCACCAAGAACTAATAATGAACATAATAAGTCCTAAAAGTTGTCTTAGGGACATCCGGTGCCCTAATCTTCACTTGATGGTATCCAGATCTCAAATCAATCTTGAAAAATACCTTGGAACCCTGAATCTAGTCAAATAAATCATCAATCCTAGGCAACGAATACTTGTTCTTAATATTGGCCTTGTTCAACTACCGATAATCTATGCATATCCTCATTGATCCATCCTTTTTCTTAATAAAAACACCAACGCACCCATGGCGAGACACTGGTTTAATGAATCCCTTGTCAAGCAAATCTTGCAACTGGTCCTTCAATCTTTTCAACTCAACTGGAGCCATACAGTACGGTGGAATAAAAATAGGCTAAGTGCTCGAAACCAAATCAATGCAAAAGTCGATATCCTTATCGAGTGGCATGCCCGGCATATCTATAGGAAACACCTCAGGAAATTCACTCACAACTGGTACAGAATCCATTGAAGGAACTTTTGCACTAGAATTACATATATAAGCCAAATACGCCAAACACCCTTTCTCGTCCATACGTCGGGACTTCAATTATGAAACCACCCCACTATTGAAGGGACCGCGGGTCCCTCTCCACTTTAATCTAGGAAACCCTAGCAAGGATAAAGTCACGGTCTTGGCATAACAATCCAAGATAGCAAGATACGGGGACAACTAATCCATACCAAGAATGACCTCGAAATCTACCATGTTTGGCAATAAAGGATCGACTACAGTATCAAACCATTAATAGTGACAATACAAGACCGATATACCCGATACACTACTATAGAATCTCCAAGCGGTGTATGTATAGAAACAAGAACATTAAGAGAATCACGAGGAATACTCAAATACAAAGCAAAATATGAAGATACATAGAAATATGTAGAACCCGAATCAAACAACATAGATGCATCTCTATGACAGATTGAGATAATACCTGTAACAATTGCATCAAACGACTCTGCCTCAAGTCTAGCTAGAAATGCATAACAACGGGGTTGAGCCCCACCAGCCTGTCCTCCACCTCCGGGACAACCTCTCACTGACTAACATCTACCTCTAACTTACTGGTGGAGTCACCGGTACCAGAATCATGGTACGAGTACCCTATTGTGGCATACTTCTCTGTGACCTGGGGAAAAACTTCGCGATGTGCCTTAGATCCCCACATGTATAACAAGCCCTCGACTAACGTGACTGTTGATCCTTGAACTGTCCTTATCGAACTGAATAACCACCCTAGTAACTCTGTATTGGAGGAGCACTCACCGGAGCTGAAGATGCATTGTATGCTAGTTTCTCAAAATGAGGTCCGTAAGCATTATGGCTGCCTGAAGTACCCTGGGTGACCTGTAGAGGTGGCTGAACTGGCCTAATAGGATGGCCTCTACCAAAAGAACCCCTGTCTCTAGACGAGGCACCACTGAATCCTCCAAAATAATGGGGCCTCTTGTGAGAAGGGGATAAAACTTGGTGAACATGTCCAACATCTTTAGCTCGTCAGCTGACATAGCGGATCTCTCCTCGAGATGTGTAACAATAACAGGCTAAACTTCCTCAACTGGTAGAACTACTAGATTCTAATAACCATGAGCCATCTACTCTACCGTGTGAGTAGCGTGAGTCTGGGCTCCTCCCCCGGCCTAAGAAATGACTGGTGCCACATGAAACACACGACCTGAGCCATACTCTCCATCAAGTCAACCATGAAAACTAAGATGTCCTGATGCACTAGGGTAGCCATGAACCTCTCTGGGACCTGAGTTGGTCCTACTGGCTTTATCGGTATAGGGATATCATCATCCGGCTCTATCCGAGGCTCGACAATGGGTGTCGCTGTGCTTGCTCTAGGTTGAGCTCTACCTCTACCTCTGGCTCTACCTCGGCCCGGCCCCTACCCCTGGTAGTGCCTGCAATATGGGGAGGCTCCGGCTCCTAATTCGTTGCGGGTGATGTATGTGTCTTCACCGTCTATGAGAGAATAAGAGAATAGAGATTCAGAACTCATGGTAGAACTAAGTCGCACGATAAAGAAAGAAAGAATGTGAAGTTTCATAAAGCCTTATAGCCTCTATAAGATAAGTACAGACGTCTCGTTACCGATCCTCAAGGCTCTACTAAGCTTACTCATAACTCGTGAGACCTATGCAACCTAGTGATCTGATACCAACTTGTCACAGCCCAAAATTCTAACCAATCAGGGTCGTGATGGCGTCTAACCCTACTTTGTAGGCAAGACAACACACAACTGATAAATATGAAGAACTGTGATACATGACTGATAATAGAATAATAACATAACGTAAAACCAACTCTGAGATAAACATAATAAGTTATATAACCAATATCTAATGCAAACCATCCCAAGATGTGGAGTCATAAGTACATGAGATTCTAGATTATACTAAATATAATATTTTGAAGAAGTTGTCTGGGAAATGGAAATAGTACAATAGAAATAGGAAAGTGACTCTAAGGCTTGCGAACAGAATGCAGCTCTACCTTGAATCACCGTCTGGTATCCGCTAAGTACCTCTTGGGATTTCCGCTGGTACCAATATCTAAATCTGCATAAGAAGTTCAGAATTGTAGTATGAGTACAACCGAGCAAAAATGTACTCAGTAAGTGTCGAGCTTAACCCGGATGAGGTAGTGACGAAGCTAAGATAAGACACTTACAATAAGCCTGTGTAGTTATATATATTAAGAAGTAACGAAATAACAAGTAAAGTATCAAAAGGTGGGATAACAACAAGTAGAGGGATAATAAGTACATAAGTAAAGGGCTGAAAGCGAAAACATAAAGTAAAGTGACAATAACTCCGAACAAACTTTCAAAAGCAAATAACGAAGCCATAAAGTCAAGACCATGTTTAAATGTCCAAGAAAAGAGAAATGAATCAAAAACATTGCACAATATCACCCCTCGTGCTTTTGCAATCATCTTCTGATTATAATATAAAACCAAGTGCAAGGCATAACCCTTCGTACTTTTACTCTCATCCTTACATAATAATATAAAAGCAAGTGCACGGCATCATCTTTCGTGCTTTTGCTCTCATCTTCACATAATAATATAGAGTAATTGCACGACATCACCCTTCGTGTTTTATCCTCACGTTCACTCAAACAATAATATCAATATATAAATAAAGCACGACAACACCCTTTGTGCATTTTACTCTTCCTCACCCAGCAATCACAACAACACAATACCAAGCAAGGTGGGAAGCAAATTCAACATCAACAAAAGTATTTGAACACAACTTGTAATATGCGAATCTTTCAATAATTAGTGCCAACAACAAATCAACAAATTCCACGATCGCAACACCCAATATCACAATAATCTCAACATAAGAAATAACATGAAAATGAGTAATCAAAGAAAAACATAATCTATCTAAAGCATTGAAGACATAATACATAAAATAACATCGTACAAGTAAGGCTATTTCTACCTGCATGCTTATCCCATGGCTAACGCATATACACTCGCCACCTTACATATATGTCGCCCCCCAACACATAATTCACATAGCATATATACTCGATTCTACCTTACTTCCCTCAAACCAAGGTTAATCAAGATACTTAACTCTTTTCGGAATAAAATAAAATAATCCAACATGCAAGGGAATTCATGATTTTTTATGCTTGCGTGTGTTGTGAGTCTTTAAATAGAGAAGAAATATTAGATGAAGGGCATCACGAGGGGTAAGATTTATAGTGTTTTATGAGTTATGGAGCATACCATTAAGCGACTTCATTGTATTGGTGGTTTGAACTTAGGTTCATCTAGTGCTAGCACATTATCTCTACAGTTGCAACAAGAGGTGGCAATTATAAAGTCACAAATACAAGTATTGTAAGATGTCATTTTTCCTACTCCTCCGCAGGTATAACAATTGACTATCTTTAGTTATCTTAATTTGTATTTGGTCTCTTTTGGGTTATTGTCTTATGTCTATATGACAATATTTCTTTGCATTTGCGCAATTTGGTCATCAAGAATAAGTTGTTCGGAAGTTAAATAAGTTGTGTGGTGTGGGCAACAATACTTGTTGTTCTTTTCTGCAATATGTAAATTCTGATTATGCTTTACCTGTTCAACATGAACTCTCAGTGACATTGTATCCTTGTGCTGTCCCTCTATATCTCGTAGCAAATTAATAATTACCTTATATATTCCATTCATTCATTATGGATTTATGCATCTACCACCTAGGGTTATTAACACATGTACAGAAAGCAACAAATTGATAGGTGATGTTTATTTGCTAGGGTGATGATGTGGTAAGCTATAGGGCATGCTATTTACAGTGATGCTCAGTCAGAATCATTGAAAGCTAAGCAGGATTTTAAGGATAAGAAAATTCTAGCAGAAATTCTTCCTACAGAGAGATTACATTAAAACTATCCTGTAGGTATTTTCTCTACTTTTGGACTGCCTGCATATTGTCACATTTGTTCTGAAAATGGTAGTGAAATATGTTGGATTTTAAGAAAGGTGTGAATGCAAAAATGGAGGGAAATGAAATTTTGAATTTTCAACACTGAAAATCTGAAAACACTCTCCCCTCTCTCTTCTGCAAATTGTATAGTTTTTAAAGCAAAAACATAAGTCTGTTAGTACGGTTTGCTGTCGTTTGTTGAGTTCGATGAAGTTCTATAATTTTTATTGTCTGTATTACAGAATAGTTATTCTATTTTATCCTGGGAGGAATTAATCTAATAACCTTGAGCAATAGTAGGAGGATTAAATTTCTTAAGGAAACACAATTTTATGTTGGGTACGGAACACTTTAATTCTCCTACTTCTGTTTCTTTTTTAATTTTGCAGAATTTATTTTCGAACACAATCTTTCAACAAATTACACCTTGTTATAAAATAAAGACTATAAAGTAAAGAAACTGAAGACAAGTATAGAGAGAGATTGATATATTATTCAACTTCAAACTGATTTACATAATGAATTGAAAACTCCTCTATTTATAGAAGAAAGGAAGCAATTGCGAGACTTTTCTTGAGCTGCTTGTAAGATGCCTGCATGAGCTGCTTGCTACCTGCCTGTTTAATAAGAAGCTGCTGCAAATCATTTCATTGAGTTGCTTGCAACCTGCCTGCATCAGCTGCTGGTAGATAAACTTCAATAGAGTATCAAATGGATAATCTTCTTCAGGAAGATTATCTATAGCGGAGTAATAAATAGACATCCACAATATAATTATTTTCATAACACTCCTCCTTGGATGTTCATTAAAAAATATTGTCTCGTTTAAACCTTACTAGGAAAAATATAGTACAAAAATCCTAGTAAAAAAAAAAAGAGTACACATATTTAGTAATATGTATTTCTAGATGCCTCATTAAAAACCTTACAAGAAAAACTCCACGGGAAAAATCTTAGTAAGAGAAAAAGAGTACAGCGTGTATTTCACTACCTTTGATAAAAACCTTATTTCAAATATTTGAGTCTCCGCATTTCAATTTTGTATTCCATCTCAAATTCTTTCTTAAGATATTCAATTGCCTTTTGGAACTCTTCTGGAGTTCCAACAAGATTTATGTTATCAACATAAACAGCAAATATAACAAATTCTGATGTCATTTTATTTATAAAAATACATGGACAAATAACATTATTTATGTAACCTTCTTTCAGCAAATATTCACGGAGGCGATTATATCACATGCGCCCAGATTGATTTTAAACCGTACAAAGATCATTGTAATTTGATAGAGTGCATTTCTCGAGACTTTAAATTATATGCTTCAAGTATTTTAAATCCTTCAGGGATCTTCATATAGATTTAATCAAATGAGTTATATAGGTTATGACTTACACTTAAATGGCATGACAGTTTCAGATGTTTGGACTACAAGTCCGGCCCTTACAATCTTTTACAATATTGTGCACCATATTGTATCAAATATATCGTCGACGATCATTTTGTATCGGTTCGCAGGCGACATAACGTGTTGAGATCTCATCACTTTCTTTATTTTCAGGTACCTGAACTTCTTCTGGAGTTTCATGAAATATTACGTCGTGGGCTCTTCTAGAGCTTATTTTCTCCTTATTATGATCATTTTGATCATTTGCTCCTATCTTTTTCAAGGATTGTTACCTTTGAAACCGATTGGTCTACCACGCTTCATGCGTACAGTAAACTCTATCTTTCAGAGACCTTAATTTTAATAGGAGTATTTGAAGCTGAAATATGATATTTTATTTTGGATCAGCAAATGCTTCTGCCATTTGACTTGAATTATCTTCTAAGTGAGGATCATATTAATGATAATTCGATTCATATATTATATTTTTCAGTTGTTTATTTCATCCCCCAAATGTTAGAAAAAATAACATATATCCCCAATTTTCTTTGGAAAATCTATCTTTGTGTAATGTGGTAGAGAAATTAATCATATACCACATATCAAAAATTATTAGATAGTAAAAATATTTGGTTTCTGATCCTAAACCAATTGTGAGAGGAGGACTTATTATATATTGTTGGTCTTATGCATACAATTATTGCTATATACAATTTAGAAAATCTTAGACCAACACGTGAAGCTTTGTTCTCATAAGAAATAATTTAGCCATTAACAGAAGACATTTAATGCTAAACCAGCTTGAATATACCAGCGTTATCAAGATGAATTGTCTTGATTACATATTATGGAAATTATGCTCTTAATTAAGAAAAGCAATTTCAAATGCAAAACTGCAGGTTGATAATAAACACACATGTAACCATCTCATATATGCATCTATAAGTGGTTCACATGATAGGTGAATGGGTCCATATTCACCTTTTATATATTCCAGAATTCAGGGGTCTTAGTCCCAACTTTAGCTGGTATAATCAATTTATTATGAGAACAAGCAACATAAGAGATTTTTTGAAGAATCTTCTAGTTATTCAATTTATGTTTATCATAATTCTCAATTAGCTTATCATATTTAAAACATATGAAAAATGTAAACTTCAAGTTTATCATGGCATATGCTTTCTTTTAGTAAACTTCTAGTTTACTATGACATAAACTTTTGCATTAGTAAACTTCTAATTTATTGTGGCTACCTTTGTATCAGCAAATTTCTATTTTACTGTAGCTATTTTTGTCACAGTAAAACTTCTGATTTACTGTAACTGCTTTTGCATTAGTAAACTTCTGGTTTACTTTGATACATGATATAGTACATAATTGAAGAATAAAGTGGGGAACTTCTCACATACATATTATTACCCCCGATGATTGTGGAAACATGAAGATTTTCAATCTTTTAGTCATTTGTAGTATCAAGATGATGGTCATTTGTATTAGTAAATTTCAGGTTTACTACAACATATATTTTTATCTAAATTATATAATATGAATGACATATTTTTATATAAGCACTTCGAGAGCCTTTATTTATTATCTACAATCTAATATTTATCGCACACTATTGGTGTCTTGTGTCTTCTAGACAAACAGTTAGCTCTTCACGAGCTTTTGATAAATTTTGTACTACAAATATTGCTCAGACACTTCAGGTGTCATGAGAGAAAATCATAATCAAATGAATAATATAAAGACAATTCTAAATTTATAAATGACAAAAATTAAGAATTTTAATATTTTTACCATTACATAATATTTTCCTGCTTCAGGAGGAAATTGTAATTATTTACTATTTCAGGAGAAATATGAAATATTGAGAATATATTCTCTCAACCGTATTACCTCTTCTGGAGATGAATCGTAATATATTTATATCAGAAGCGCATTCATATTTAATATTGACACATTTACTTCAGAAAATGGATTAATATTATCAAAAGTTCTCTTCCTTCAAGAGATAGAACATAATTATCTGAACGTGCATAATCACATCAAATTGTGATGCTTCTAACTTCTTTTAAGATATTTGCTACTTTAGAAGCAAATCAAGGTATGCATATAATATAGAGAATTTTCTTTAACTTATCTTCATTGTAACCATAGCAAGCTTAAATTATCATTTCTGGTGGTCATAGGCATATAACATTTCTAGTGGTTAACAAATTTTAGTTATAATGAGATATATGAAACATAGCCGCTTCTGGTGGCCGTACTCTGCTGGAGTTCAAGTGAACCATGAAGTTAAGTCATAGCAAGACTTAGAAAATATTACCACTGTTGGTAATTATATATTTCTCATAAACTCTGCTGGAGTTTAGATAGATCTGACATTGTTATTCACCTTTTAATCCTTCATTAATCGATCAAGGAGGAAAATAAGTACAGAAATAGCAATTGTATAAGTATACATAGTCCCCAACCATTTGCCACATAAACTACTGGTGTAGTCTCGCGACCATATAATAGCTTAAGTAAAATCAATTTTTCTTTCCAATTTTGCGAGACCGCATCCAAGTAAAATGACATCTGCATCATTAGTTGGCTAGAAAGACGTGATGAACATGCATGATAAGCATATATTTAGAAAAAGAAACTTCGTACCTTGGAGTATTTTCTCGAGATGACAGAGTCTCGTGCTGATAATGTGTTATAAAATAAAGATTATAAAGTAATAAACTGAAGACAAGTATAGAAAGAGATTGATATATTATTCAACTTCAAACTAATGTACATAATGAACTGAAAACTCCTCTATTTGTAGAAGAAAGGAAGCAGCTGCGAGGCTTTTCTTGAGCTGCTTGGAACCTGCCTGTTTAATAAGAAGCTGTTGCAAATCATTTCATTGGGTTGCTTGCAACCTGCCTGCATCAGCTGCTTGTAGATAAACTTCAATAGAGTACCAAATGGATAATCTTCTTCAGGAAGATTATCAATAACGGAGTAATAAATAAACATCCACAATATAATTATTTTCATAACGTACACCTTTTTAGTTGAAGTCTTGATTGAGGCAGCATTGGATGAAAGCATACTAGAGTAGAATTGGTTTTTTTTATCCTTGGTTGTCTAGTAGAAATAAGAAAAGAAAAGAATATGCATCCAAGGGTGTGATCTAGCCGTCTATGAAGTGCGTAAAAACCATGGGAGATTAATTACAGTTCAAATTTTAGTTCTAACAAAAAGAAAATGGTAGGTGATTTTGTGGTCCACTGTTATTAAAAGAATAGGAGTAAGAAAAGTATGTGCCCATCTACCAAGCTTTATTTTGCAGAAAAATGTATATTTGCAAAAAGAATAGTTATCCTTTGCAGTGACTAAGTAGTAACTGTTTATTGAATCAAACTCTGAAGTTTGGACAACTAGGTAATTTGACACAACGAAATTAAATTGGTCATATGTTGTTGACATGTTTATGAGTACATGCCCACAATTTGAAGAGCAGAGACATTTCAGCAAACATTAAAGGACATTCTCTGAGCAAAGTAAATGTATTTCTAGAGTTCATCCTTATATGTTGTTGCAGGAGACCCTGTAGGGTTGCTTGAAGTCTTGATTGGGTAGGAGGGTTCCATTGCTATACCACACAATCCTTCTTTTGCATCAATTCCACGCTGCATTCTAATGTATCCTTTTTCTCCCCATTCAGCTCCCCAGGAGTTCTTCACAGTCCAGTATTTGGTTCCATCAACAGTCGTACCATAGCCCACAACTGCCACTCCGTGGTCTAGCTCAGTCCCACAATCTCCCGTGTACACCCCCTGTAAAACAAAAACACTATTAGTGACTTAAAAAATAACTGTCGTACCTACTACAACAGGTTAAAATATACTAATAGCATAAATTTATTTTTTACATCTAAATGTGTATAAGTTAAAACTCTTTTAATAAGCATATAATACGTCTCAAGTTGGAACTTAAGTAATGGTGATATACTTTACCTCAGAATAGAACTGGAAATCAGAGCCTGAAGCGTCTATTGCTACAGCAATAGGCTGGTTGGCAGCTGCTTTAAGCAATGCATCCTCATTATTAGGGGGAACATCCTCATGTCCGTCGATTGATACAGCAGGAGAATTCTCCTGTCAATTCAATAATTATTTTTCGATAAAGGCCAATTCAATAAAATTTCTAATCTGAGTTAATTATCCTATGTGAAAGTGTTTTACTTTTTGGATGTTACACTTTCCATCTGCAGCTCTGTAAGGATAGTTATCCTCTGTAGTGATGCCTCCCTTTTTCTTGATGAAGTCAAATGCTAAGTCCATCAATCCTCCATTGCATCCTTGGTTTTGTCTAGTGTCACAGTCGACAAGCTCTTGCTCTGATAGAGAAATTAATTTATTCGTTTTGATTTGGTTTATTCCCTCCACTGCTACCACAGTTGAAAATGCCCAGCAACTTCCTACAATGTGTAGAAGAGTTTCCATGAACAATCATATCATAAAACACATTATGTTGATCTCCTATTTTCTATTATAGCAACATGGTATGAATGGTGACATGAATCCTAGTAGAGAAAAAAAAATATTAGGTGATTTCTGATGGACAGAGCTACTCGGAATCTGTGCAAGTGAAAAATAGCTGATACCTGCAGGTGGACTGGCCCCAAGCTACAATTTCTTTTAAAAAAAAAAAAAAGTGATATCATGTCATATTAATTCTTACCACACTGGCCTTGGTCTTTGACAGGAGTTACGGCGCCTTTCTTCCTCCAATCAACAGAGGGAGGGACGTTGTTCACATTAGCGTACATGAAACTTCCATTCTCACTTGGAGTTCCTTGGAGTGACCTGTAATGCTTAACCTTGGAACCAGCATAATGACTTGTGAATTCATGGTTAGTCATGTCTGCAAACTTGTTAAGTTTTAACTTATAAGGCTTGTCCTTGTTGTTGAAGTCGTTAACATAGTGAACATTGGCCTTGAACACATTGAACCTCTTGTGCTTCTCATCAAGGCTCCTTGACACTGTGTGATGGCTTCTCCACCTCTCGTACAACTCCCACAAACTTTCCTCCGTCTCCAACTCCTTCTCTTGGAAATCGAAAGCCTCTCCGAGCCTAAGAACCAGAGCTAAACAGAAAAGAACAAGAAATAACTTCTTCATTTCCACAAGATGAGAATTTGGAGATCGAGTATGAACTACGAAGTAGCCTTTTATAGAAGAGTGTCGAAAGAGATAGATGTCAAGTTGTAAGAATAGTACAAGTGATGGATTCCCTAAGTGATGGATTCCTTATGGGCATAAAACAACATTCAACAATAATGCAGGGACAAGTCAAGATAGGGTATAAGAATTAGCTAAGGAACAGTTTCCTGTTTGGTTATTACAAATATAGAAGGGGGAAAAGGGTTTTTCGAATTAGGCAGTAAGCAGTTTCCTGTTTGGGTTTTAACAAAAAGAAATTGTTTGCAAGCCAAACAAGTTATTGCTGTGTGATATTAAAGAGAATGACGAACGTTAGTTATATTGTTAGAGACTTTGTGGTATCATGGCACGAGCTGTCAGGAGTGGGCAAATAACTGAAACTAAGATATTTTTTAATTTTCCATTTTATCTTTGAAATAAAAATAAGGGGGTTGTCATTTTATTGCTGCGAAATGTGTGTATATGTCATTTGCACTACTTGAGTTTAACTTCTAAACTGAAATTATTTTATTGATCGCGTTACACATGCCTATAATAAGTTAATGTAATAACTTAAAAAATAATATCCAGTATGTATAATATAACTTAAACCCTGAGCAGCTAAGAATCATGCAGCTTGCCTATATATCACAGACTTTTTTCCTTTTCATTCTATCACCCCCACACCCCAACTCCCCTATTGCCTTAAACAAAAAGCGATGCGATTTTCAGTCTGAAATATAAAATAGTACTCGTATTATTTTGTCTTTTTTTTCCCTCTTCTGAATACGGAAATAATATTTTTCAACATGTAGATGGACATAGTCCAATTTGAGGAGAGGCTGCACAGTTAGAAGTAATTGAAAGCTTGATGGAAATAATCGCATGATTCTCCGAATTGGTAATTCATATAAGCTTAAGTTAAGCCATGCTTAAGTTAAGCAAATGTCCTTGGATATAATTTGTGCTCGCCGTTAATTTTGTTGAGAATTTAATTTTTAGTTTCTTTTTATATGGGCTTTTAATTATCTAAATTTGTTTGTGGGATACTACAAAATTGGTGAGCTTCGAGGTGGCAAATGATATCACACGGAAACTATTGGCAGAAATAGAAAAGGGGAGGAAAATTTTGCTTGCGTGCTACTATGGACAAATTAAATGCATGTTTCCAATGATTAAAAGTTACACTTAAATAAGTTAGCACAGAACAAACTCTTTTATTTGTAGGTTACGGAATAGTTTTCGCCACACTCGATTCATTAGATGATCCAAAAGTGCTAATTAAATAATTGAGTTGGGACAGAGTATCATCAGAAAGTTAATCCAAGTAACTTGCGATTCCTTGTCTGATACATAACCAGATACTGATGTCATGTTTAATTAGCTGTGACTTGGCTTATAGGAGAACTAATTAAGGCAAATTTGTGAAGCAATTGCATCCTGCAAACCAGTGACAGTTCATCCAAATATTGTTTCTTCATTCAAAGAGAAAATACTATTGGTGTTTACTGTTTAGTAATTGACTAATTAGCTTTTGTCCAAGACAATGCTTGCGTTTGAAGTTATTCAAACATGATATGTTTATCCAGTGTAATTCCAACCACACGCAAAAAATTAGGACTCATCTATCTGTTCTCCTTATTAAATATATGAGAAACCTTGTACGAGGTTTAAACGTTAAGCAAGCCAAACCCAAACCCAAACCCCATGCTTTGAATTCTCTTTTATACTGGGTTGGAATTTAAAATAGTGATATCCGTTCCTACGTTATTTCCAGTCTATAATAATAGAAATGCTTAAATATTAAGTAGGCAATAGTGGAGTAGGATAATAATAAAACAAATTGCCCCCACGCAGGATCGAACTGCGGACCTTCAGTTTACAAGACTGACGCTCTACCACTGAGCTATAGGGGCCTACGGTTATGTATTTTATCTGCTTTCAACTATTTCATGACTCTTCCCCTATTTGTCCATCTCGGCACCATTAGCATCTTCCATATTTATAAACTAATTCACTTTTATATTGCTGGTAGCCGAAAAAGCGTATAAAACTTGTATAATTTTTATATATAATATACATAATATATATATATATATACAAATTCTATACATTTTTTCGGCTATTATTTTTAGGGAAAAAGGCTAAAATTATCCCTGTATTATCGAAAATTTGTCACGTTTATACCCGTTTCTACTTTCGGTCAAAATATACGCCTATAGTAAAGTATACAAAATCGTCCCAAATCCTAACAGATTTCCAACGTGGCAGTAGACCCCTCACTTAATGTGCCAACTGGGCAAATACCAACCCGAATTGTAGACCCATGCTCATTTATTTTGACCCATGCACATTTCTTTGACCCCTTCCTTCCCGTTTACCATCTTCTTGTGAAGAGTTGCAGATCAGAAAAATGAATAAACAGAAGAAAAGAAATGAAAGCCTAAAAGTATCTCAAATCTGTAAACATGAACATAAAGAACTTGAGGTTTTATATAATCTAATGATGAACCATGTAAAAGGTTGTAGCCACAACCTACCCAACCCCCTGCCGGCCGCCATCGCCGCCTGCACCTTCATCAAAACAGTCGCCGCTTCACCAGTCCACCACCTTCTTTCACCAAAGCCACCATAACTTTTATAGCTGATCATCACCTCACTTCATCCCACCATAAAAAAGTTCTATTGCCCACTTCTCTTATTCACCATCCCCAACGGATACCCACCATGAAATTCAATCAAAACCCACCACTTGCACCACTATTATAGTTACTATCAAAACCCACCATAATTTACGGAACAAAAGGACTGCGGTAGACTGTAAATTGCAGATAGACTTTCAATAGATGTTAGAACAGAAAAGAGGGGTGGGGTCATGTTGAAACAGAAATAAAAAGAATGATAAAAATAATATGAATGGGGATGGGGTCATCCGAGTTTTGTCACTATCCAGAGAGATTTTCCGGTGGTCAGCATTCTCAGATATTTTCTCAACTAAAAGCTAACACTATCGCCAAGATCCTGCAACCAAGAATCACAAGAGAAAAAGCTAAATATTCCCACTGAACTTTTTGTACATAAGATAAGAAACAAAAAACCATGATTATCTTATCATCAGACATAATTTCCCAGCTCCAAAATGAAAGAGGAAAAAAAGAAGAAAAAACAAAGGAAGAACTGGAAAAGAAGAACTGAGGAAGAAGAAGAAAAGTTGTCGGTTGAATTAAGAGAGAGAGAGAGAGGTGGGACCCATAAAGTAGTTGAATAGTTGGGTCAAAAAATGAGATTCGGGTAGGTATTTGCCCAGTTGGCACATTAAGTGAAGGGTCCTACTGCCACGTTGGAAATCTGTTAGGGTTCGGGACGATTTTGTATACTTTATTAACGGTAGTCATTTATCTAGACCGAAAGTAGAAACGGATATAAACGTGACTAATTTTCGATAGTATAGGGACAATTTTGACCTTTTTTCCTTATTTTTACATCGACTATATAATGTCATTTTTCCATCGAATTTTTGTGTTACTATTCGACTATCTGTAATGGGATCTGTACAACGTGCTATGGGCTGAGCCTAACCATATCACCCCTCTTTATTTGGGGGGCTTTTTCCCATAGATACAAAATTATAAGAATTTTATGAGGGGATTTTTACTTTCCTACACTATTACATAACAAATTTCGTACAAATTTAATGTAAATTTGAATATTCATTGCAACATACATAGTAAAAATAAATTTCATACAATAAATTATATAGTATACAACTTACTTACAACTTATCTACAACTTTCGTATATTATTTCTACCTAGTTAAATACAACTACAACATCATACAACTTAAATATAATTTTCATACAAATTTTATACGATATTTCTTTTGTATGTATTTTGTATATGATTTGTATATATTTTGTAAGTGGTTTTGTTCTTGTTCCTCTCTTAAATTTCAATCAAAACTTCTTCTCTTAAAATAATTTTGATACATATCAACAACTTTATGTAAAAATATAGTATTTATAACTTAAATACAAATTTCATACAACGACTCATACATATACAACTATTTTTCAACTTTCATACAACATTCAACAGCACTACAGGTTAATTACTATAGTTGACACTCTCTAAAGAGTGCCAATACAAATACAGGTCAGCAACTTCAAATAGAGATGCATTTCAATAACCTTAATTAAGAGGCACAGGTTGATGACTTCAATTACAACATTCAAAAAGTATTAATAGAGGTTCAAAGACAATGCAGACATGTATGCGATCAGGACAAACAGAGGCACTGAAGAACAAAAATAAGTACAAGATTACCAGAGCATACACAAAGGAAACTTAGCAAAGGTCATATTATGCAAGTATTACTAACAATGTCATCAGATGAACTCCAAGAAAGGGATAAAGATATCATTATATTGGGGAAACATATTAAGCATATATGGGATAGGAACTCCGATATACTGGAACTTAGCAACAACACTTTAGCGAAACAAATGTGTCAATACATTTCATCTTACTTCATGGCTTAAACAAAGTATAAGGTAAACTCAGAACATACACAAAAGTGATACAAAGATCCAGCTAGTTTAGGTCACGTCTACATAAATAGTCGTGAGTTTAATCAAGTGATTAACAGGATCATAGAGGCATATTAAGGAAATTAGAACATGTTCAAAGGTCTTGATTTGGTATTTCTAAACTAAGGTATCAAAATGGTTCTCATTCAAATGATTCGTACTTTGTTTAAATATGGACCATTAAGTGAACTACAAAGTAACATTCAAAGCAGATTTACATAACAGTCAGAATAGTGCTAATAGAATCATTAAAGAGGTCTGAAGCTAGGTGTTAGGAACATTAAGAAGCTCTTTAGGTACTTTCAAAGTTAACAGCAGACATGAGTCATTGAATACACATCAATATCAACATATAATTCTGATTTCAGCAACTTAAGAAAGTTCATGATAACAGAATCTACTTAACATTCATACATATACAAAACAGTTAGAAAACATGAATACATTACTTGATAACATCATTCAGCAAAAATAGTAAAGCAGTTCATATTCAGGAATTTGAACTAGTAAAAGAAGAATAAGGTCGAGGTTTTACTAACCTTTTTAGGGGCAGCAAACCAAACGAGTGTTCAAATTAGCCTTTAGGAAAGCCAAGAGCTCAAGCTCTCAATCAGTATCACACTCAGAATCAGAAAGAGATGAAAAGCAGAAATTGATCAAAACATAGACTTTTATCGAGATTTCCCAAACGACTATTAAAATTCTCAGATGCTAAGTGTAGTTGGTAGGTATATCTTGTTGTGTTTGGTGAGACTATTGAAGACCCTATTTATAGTGGCCATCGAGCCATTAGGGTTTCAGTAGATTCAAATCATTAGTAGAAGATGACGAAAGACGATGATGATAGAAAGTAGGGTGAAATCAGACTGAAAACAGAGGGAAAAATGATGAAGAAGTTTACCTAAGATGAGGAATCGACTGTTGAAGGAAAAGAACCAACAGACAAATCCTAAAACCCAGAGGTCACTGCGATTGACCTCTGGGTGTAGAATTCTCATGATGAATCTCTAAAGAAGCTCTATGCATGCTATGATTTGACGGAGCATAAGAGGATTTGAGCGATTTGAAGTTGCATCCTTAAACTAGGGTTCCAAATTTTAGGCGTTTTGAATTTAAATGACGAAACGGGGAAGAATTTAGCAGGATTCACGGCTAGGGAAGACAAAAGAAATGATTTGGTTGTTGATTTGTTTACCTTGCATGGATTTGTGCAAGGTCTCGTGACTGATGGGGCGAGAACAGGCGGGAGAATAGAGAGCAAAAAAGGAAAGGGGGCGGTTTGGTCTCTGATGAAATGATTTAGGGTTAGGGGTTCTCTTGGGGTTAAAAATGCAAGATTGGATTCGGGCAGTTGGATCATTTGATCAACGACCCTGATTTTTAGGGTGATAAAGATTTTATAAAATTCAAAAAATGCTAAAATCGACGACCATTGGATCTCTCTGATCTGACAGTGGAGATTAAGTCTTATAAGATTAAATAAAAATAAAAAATGAGGATTAAACACGGACCGTTGATGAGATGGATCAACGATCCAGATCGATTATGCTTTCTTTGTGAGTGAGGGCGACGAATGACGTGGCAAGCGCTAACTGGTTTAGGGAGAGGGACGCGGATCGCCACAGTGGATTAGAGGGTCATTTGGATTGGGTGTTTTTTTTCCGGATTGAGCTTGTCATTTGGGCCAAAATAAATTTAAAAGATGGCCATCTTGTGTTTAATTAGAGATTTGCAATTGTAACCTTTTTGCCTTTTAATCCCTTTTGAAATTATTTTAAATAAACTTAATTATTTTTCAATAAAATGTAGTAAAAATTATAATCATGAAATATACTAGCAATTATTATAATTAATTATTTATAAAATACTTTATCTTCTAAATTATAACACTAATTTTGAACATAACAATATAACTAATCAGAATTTGTGAAATAATCCATTAAATTAATTATAAAGCCTAGGTGGTGTATTTAGAAATTACTTTAATGATATTAAAATAGTAAGTATATTTATAATTACATAATGTTAATACTAGGTTATTAATTTCAAAACTAATACGTAATCAATTTTGTAAAATAGGTATTTATTGATAGAAAATACTTTCAAAACATTCATTGTAAATATTTAAGTATAAATAAATTAATTTTAAAAGGGAGGGTCAAAATTGCCCGTCAACAACGAGCGATAGACACGGTCTGCAACAACAGAATCTCCCACATGCGTGGACACATATAACAAGCGCAAAACACACACTTAAATATGCTCGCTAGTCGAATATAGTATAATATAATATCGTATCCACTGGGATTGGAGTTAAATAGTATTATCGTAGTTTGTAGCTAGATTGCTATCCAAGATGATCAACAATTTAGATTTATGTGATTAATAATAAAATTAACTAAGAATTTAGAGCTAATTGACTAATGACAATCGAAACAAGGACTAAGCAAATGAAGATATCAATGGGAGAAAATAGAGTTTTGATAGGATAGGTGCAAGATAATTGTCTGGGATTTAACTCTAGATAATTCACTTTTAATGTTCAAGTGAGTCTCTCGAATTCACTTTCATCAATACAATTGTTTGGTAGAAACTTCTCTCTTGATTAAGTCTCAACCTCTCAATATGAACCAGTTTAAGCTCTGTGAAGATATGCAAGAATACGTAATAGATTGGTCTTTAAGAGAACCTCTCTCGGTTATCCTCTTAACTAGGTTTATTCAATGATTCGACTAGCCTCTTTCGATTACTAAGAAGAATTAATGAACTTAACCAACAATATAATGCAAAGATATCACAAGTTATGCCTCTCTCGATTACATGAACAAGTGAATATATATGCAACGATTAAATCATCCAAAACGATTCAATACATAAAGCTAGATTTATAATCTATAAACAAATATCAATACACCAAATCTATCACACCCTAAAGGGAACTACTCCATAGACATGGAGCAATTCATCACAAATACGTTTAAAGTAAAGGAAAACATAAAACGATCCGGTCTCCAATATGTCAAAAAGTCCGGAAAATAACATTTTTCCATGTATTTATACCAAGTAGGGTCGGGCCCAAACGAAATCATCTTTTCCTACGCGAAATAGGACAATTACTTTGTAAAATTTGCACAGGCATGCCGCATGGGGCGATGCGCCATGCGGGGCATTAGTGAAAAAATCTAGAGAGTTGTTTCTGACAGGCACCAGGAAAATGCACTAGCACGGTGCCCCACGCACCGCGGCTGTGGGGTTTTCTCAGAGTACAAAGTTTTTCGTGCTTTTTGATATCCAGATGCAGTTATCGACCCCCGAACGTGATCCCGACTTAATCCCTTGGGATTTTACTCAGACTTCAAAGTTCCAAATAGCTCAAATTCATTCTATAACATCTACATAGCTCAGAATTACTCCTACAAAGGCACAAACATACAATTAGTGCAAAACAGTAGCGATTAAAGCTCAAACACAATAAAAGTGTATTACATTAGAGTGCAATAAGCGAATAAAATACGAGATTATAGCCTACTATCAACATATACAGGTGCACTCAAAGAATCACGAGGCACAACAAGATATGAAGCAAAATAGGATGACACGTAGGAATAAGTAGAGCCCGGATCAAATTGAAGCGAAGCATCTTTATGGAAAACTAGAACAATACCTGTGATAATGGTGTCAGATGACTCGGCCTCAGGTCTAGCTGGGAATGCATAAAAATGGGGCTGGGCCCCACCACCCTGACCTCCGCCTCTCAGACGGCCTCTAGCTAGTTGTCCTCCACCTCTAACGGCCTGACCTCCACCTCTAATGGCCTGACCTCCACTTCTGGCAGCCTGACCCCCGCTTCTAGCTGGTAGAGCGGGCGGTGAAGCAACCGATGCCAGAACCATGTCACGAGAACTCTGTTGTGGCATGCTGCTCAACAATCTAGGACAGTACCTCCTGATGTGACCTGTACCCCCACACTCAAAACACCCTCCCGGCTGCTGTGGCTGCTAAAGTTGAGACTGACCCGAACATGCCAGATAACCATTGTGGTAGCTCTGGATCGGAGGTGAACTAATAGGAGCTGATGGTGCACTATAGGCTAGCTGCCCAGGACAAGATACATAAGGACCACGACTACCCGAAGCACCGTGGGATGCTTGAAGTGCAGATTGAAATGTCCTGGGAGGATGGCCTCTACCCAAAGTACCCCTGCCTCAAGATGAGGCACCGTGAAACCTCCAAAATGACGAGGCCTCTTTCTGATACCGGCCCTCTCTCCTAACCACGAACCATCTTGACCCGTCTAGCAATCTCTACAGCCCTCTAAAAAGAAATATCATCTTCAGTCTCCTTGGCCATCTATAGTCTGATACTGAAAGTGAGCCCATCAATGAATCTCCTCACTCTCTCCTTCTCAGTAGGGAGCAAGACAATGGCATGGCGAGCTAGGTCCACAAATCGAGTCTCATACTGGGTAACGGTCATGCCACCATGCTGAAGGCGCTCAAACTGCCTATGATACTCCTCCCTCAAAGTGAAAGGAATGAACTTCTCTAGAAATAGCTATGAAAACTGATCCCCAGTAAGTGAGGGCAAACGAGCTGGTCTGGCCAACACATAATCTCTCCACCATCTCTTGGCAGAATCGGTCATCTGGAACACTGCAAAGTCTACCCCATTGGTCTCAACAATACCCATGTTGCACAATACCTCATGGCAAACGGGCCAAGTAATACTGTGGGTCCTCAGAAGGTACACCACTAAAATGAACATGAAAGAGCTTGGTAAACTTATCCAGCCTCATCAAGGCCTCATAAGACATAGCGGGCCTATCTTCGGCCTGTGCCGCAACAACCGGCTGAACTACCCCAACTAGATGGGCTGCATGAGTCTGATATAGGGGAGCCATCTGCTCCGGAGTGTGATTAGAAGGAGTTTGCGATCCTCCCCCTGCCTCAGAGATGGCTGGTGCCATCGGAAATTAACCGGTCTGGGCCACACTCTCCATAAGGTCCACCAAGAGGACTAGAGTGTTCTGAAGCACTAGAGTGACTATGAATCCCTCTAGGACCTGAGCTGATCTGACGGGTACAGTATGAGTTGGGATCTCCTCCTCATGATCAATCTGAGGCTCCACTATGGGTGCTGCTAGCTCTAGGCTTAGCTCTGCCGCTCGGACTCTGGCTCAACCATGGCTCGACCTTGGCCTCTGCCTCTGCCCCTGGTAGTAGCTGCAACAGGGGGCTCCGGCTCCTGCCCAATTGTAGATGATGTGTGTGTTCTCACTATATGCGAGAGAGCAAGAATTGAATGATTCAAACATCAATGATATAACAAAATTGCATGATAGGGGAAGAAAGAAGTGAAAGTTTTCCTAAAACTCCATAGCCTCTGGAAGATAAGTACAGACGTCTCCGTACCAATCCTCCAGACTCTACTAAGCTTGCTCGTGACTCGTGAGACCTAAGCAACCTAGTGCTCTGATAACAACTTATCATAATCTAGAATTCTAATCTCGGGGTCATGATGGCGCCTAATATCTACTTGCTAGGCAAGCCAACGTGGAACAGAAAATTAACTGATTTTAATAATCTATAACAAGATATTAACAATGAAAACGATATAAGTCTGAAGTATAGTAAAATGATACCGAACAACAAAGTTTAAACATAACCTAGAAGCTGGTGTCACGAGTAAATAAACATCTAGAGTGCTACAAACATAGTCTGAACAAAGTACACTGTTTTGAAACTCAATAAAACACTAAAGAAAGGGAGGAAGGGAACTTCAGGGCTGTGAACGCCATGCAGCTATACCTCAAGTCTCCGTCAGTGACTGAATCCAAGAAAAAGGTATTGAACGCCACTAGGATCGACTCCTGTATCTGCATAAGAAGTGCAAAGTGTAGTATGAGTACAACCGACCCCATGTACTCTATAAGTGTCGAGCCTAACCTCGACAAAGTAGTGACGAGGCTAAACTGGGCCACTTACAATAATCTGTATGCAGTAATAATAATAATAATAATAACAGGAAAGGAAAAGCAGGAAATGGAAATAAAGTAATTAATTTGTGAAAATGAACTCGAACCTCACTATTAGTAAGCTTAGAATAACAAGTCTAGTTATCTCATATAAAAATGCTGAAACCAATACAACAACAACAACAAAAAGTACAACACACACAATCCATTGCGGCGCGCAACCCGATCCCACCATATCATCCTTTATTAATATCTAGTACTACATATACAATCCGTTGTGGCGCACAACCCGATCTCACTATATCATCATTTATCAACATCGAGTATCCATGTACAATCCGTTGCAGCGCGCAATCCGATCACACCATATCATCATTTATCAATATTAAGTATCCACCCTTATTCCACCGTTTCAATTTATTATCTTTCAATTTTCATTACAATATGCAACCCGGTCCCCAAACAATTTCAATTAACATAAACAATCCAATAACTCAATTACAAGAATTTCTACATCAAAGAGTAAAAATGCAAGGCAATAAAGGACTACGTAATAATCAAGAATCCTCCAAATTCGAAGTTTCTACTTTGCAAGTTTATCGGTGTCTAACACACTCAAGGACTCACGCAAATGAAACCACATCTTAGAATGCAACAAATATTACAAAAATAGTAGGACAAGTAAAGTATGTGACAATTAAGGTGTGCAAGTAAAACAGTTAAGGCAAGTAGCAAATAAGCACGGAGTCATGGAAGGTACGAACAGTTTAATACAAGAATAACTAAATGACAAATAACAATTACGACATAGAAGTCAAACAAAGCATGTAACAATTAAGGAAAATAATAAGATAATTTATGAAATAACGAGAAAACATGGAAACAAATATTTTGACGGCGTATATACACTCGTCACCTCGCATATACGCTGTTTTCTCATATAATCCACACAACACATAGTTCAAAAATTCCTAATTCCCTTAAGTCAAGGTTAGATCCAACAATTACCTCACTCTGTAATCAAATCAAAGTTCAACCGAGGCCTTTCCTCTAAAATTCACCTCCAAAACAATCTAATCTAACCAAATATAGTTCAAACAATTCAAAATAAGCTTTAGAAACTACCCACAAGTGAAAAAGATTATATCTTTAATGATTTTGAAAAAAGTCAACAAAAGTTTACCCCGGGCCCGCTTGGTCAAACCCGAGATTCGAACCATAACCCGATTACCCATTCACCCGCAAGCCCGATTATGTAATTTATTTCGAAATCCGACCTCAATTTGGGTTCCAAATCTCAAATTCTCAGAGTCCCCAATTTCTACCTAAATCCCTAATGTTTACCATAAAAAAGTATAGATTAAAAGTTAAAATCAATGGGTGTTTTGCAAATGGATGAAAACCAGTTAAAATCTACAAACTTATAAAGTGGGGATGAAAATTCTCTTCAAAATCGCCTTTAGGCCGAGCTCAAACTTGAAAATGGTGAAAAATGGGATAATCCCAACTTTTGGTCTGTTTTAATCACTGGCGTCAGGACTTCTTCGTGTTCGCGAAGGACCTAACGCGTTCGCGAAGAACTGCGACCCAGCTGGCCTACGTGTTCGCGAGATGCTCTTCACGTTCACGATGGCCTCTCCCCATGGCCTTTGCATTCATGGTCCTAGGATCGCGTTCGCGTAGAACACCATACAGCTCCCTTCCTTGGCTCATTACCCTACGCGTTCGCGAGAGGCTGGTCGTGTTCGCGAAGGGTAACCCCCTCTAGTGCTTCACGTTTGCGATGAAGGAATCATCCCCAAGCCCAACTTCCCCTTTGCGATTGCGAGAGTAGCTTCGCGATCGCAAAGCACAAAATGACAGACACCAGATAACAACAAACCAGCAGATCCTCTAAGTCCAAAAATGACACGTAGCCTATCCGATACTCACCCGAGGCCCTCGGGTTCCAAACCAAATATGCAAACAAGTGTAATAACATCATACGAACTCGCTCGCACGATCAAAACACCAAAATAATACCTAGAAATACGAATCAGACATCAAAATGTATGAAATTTTTAAAGAAACTTAAGAACTTTTAAATTTACAACCGAGCATCCGAATCATGTCAAATCAACTCCGTTTTGAACCAAATTTTAAAGACAAGTCAATAATAGTAAAATGAACCTATACCAAGTTTCGGAATTGAAATCCGAACCTGGTAGCTATAAAGTCAACTTACGATCAAAATTCAGAATTCTTTAAAACTTCAAATTAATAGTTTTTAACAATTCACGTTAAATCAAGTTAGAGACTCCCAAATTCAATTCCGGACATACGCCCAACTCCCAAATCACGATACGGATCCACCGGGACCGTCAAAATACTAATCCAGGCCTGTTTACACAAAATATTAACCATAGTCAACTCAAATTATTTTAAAGGCAAAAATTCACATTTGCTTTAATTTTTCACATAAAGACTTTTCGGAACAAGACACGGACTGCGCTCGCAAATCGAAGAACTCTAAACGGAGCTAATCAAGGTCTCGAAACATGAAAATGAAAGGCTAAAACTCAAAATGACCTATCGGGTCATTACACATGGACTGATATACATGCTAAGGTGTATGCCTGTGAAGTGTACTACCATAGCCCAAATTAGGGAATTTCATCACAAAAATTATAGTTTTCATGTTCAATCAAGGAATTAACCCATATGTAACCTCTAATAGGATCCAATTACTCACAAAGGGGTAAAGACATAAGGAACATAATAGCATGGGGCAATCAATTCAAGGCATATCGTAGCTTAAGAACTACCCGAGCATAAATAATTCCCCAATGCATGCACATGGCCTCAACCCCTCACATGTGCGCCACCCAAAGCACGTGGCTATCACTACTAATCCAGGCAACTAGTGCCTCAACCAAGTTTAGATAAGATACTTACCTCAGACAAGCTAAATCAATACACTAAAATGCCTTCTCACGCGAATCAGCCACCGAACGGCTCGAATCTAGTCAAAAGTAATTTTAAAACATCAAATAATTACATAGGAATCAAACCCAACCGATAAAGATTGAATCTTTAATCAAATACTCAAAGTCAACCAAAAATTCAACCCGTGCCCGCGCCTCGAAACCCGACAAAACCCACAAATTTCAACAACCCATTCGAATACGAGTCCAACCATATAAGTTTCAGCCAAATCCGACTCTAAATCGATGTTCAAAACCTAATTATTCACTTTAGAAAATCTTTACCAAAAGACCCAATTTCTCTTTTAGATTCATCAATCAAATGCCAAAACCAAAGATAGAATCATGAATAATAATCAAAACCGAGTCAAGAACACTTACCCCAATCCAGTGAGGAAAATCGCCTCAATCCGAGCTCTCAATCTCAAAATATGATAAAATGAGCAAAACCCCCAAAATATAAGCTTTTGCCTAAGGATGTCGCATCTGCGACTAAAATATTTGTTACTACAGAACCGCATATGCAGCCAAGACCTCACTTCTGCGAGATGCCTCACCTTAGCCCCAGTCGCTTCTGCGACCAATAGTGCGCTTCTACGCATAAGGAACCGTTCATGCGGACGTGCAAATGCACCCAGAACTCCGCATCTGTGGACTACCCAACCTCCAGCATTCCTCGCAGGTGCGACGCGCAGGTGCGCAATAGCAGAAACAGACCTGCCAAAACACTCCTAAATGGTGTGAGGCCTATCCGAAACATACCTGAGGCTCCCGGTACCCCGTCCAAACATACCAACAAGTCCCAAAATATAAGACGGACCTACTCGAGGCATCATGTCATGCCCCAAAACCAAGGAGCGCGACCGGCACTCAACCGAGTGAACCCAGCCGAGCAAGCCTGTTTGATTTCCTTCTACCCAACTCATCCATGAATGGAGATAATACATATTTCTATTAATTAGATAAAAAGGTATTCATGTCCATAATACCAATTCATTACCAATAGTTACATCATTTTTAACGTCTTAAATAGAACAAGTAATACAACCATAACATAACATAGATTGTCTTTCCCAGCACCAATACACAACCCACACTATATCTACGGAACCTCTAAAATACCAAAGAGTACAATGATAGTGCTAGCAACAAGGCTCCGGCTATACCTCAAAATACGATAACCCATACGAAACAAAGGATGCATAACTCCGGAATGAGATGGGGCTCACTAAGTCAACTAGGAAGAATGAGCACCGCTATCACTGGTCAAAATCCTCCGCTGTTGAACCACCTGCATCCATTAAAGATGCAGCGCCCCCGGCAAAAGGGACGTTAGTACATGTCGAATAGTACTAGTATGAAAACCAAATACCAATTAAAGAATTCGAAAATATAATATAAATATGATGAACCAGGGCGACAATAGAATAGCATAGTTAACCGTTTAAACCAAAGCAAGCTTTTCAAGAGCTGCCATTAACATTTATAGAATTTAAGATGAGATCCTCTGTAACCTTTCCCTCACAAAACGGCCCTGCCGCCTCACCCCAATGTATGCGGGTGGAGGTATAAACACAATACCAAAACTCTACTAAAGCGGACCTGCCGCCTCACCCCAATGTATACGGGTGGAGGTGTAAAAACAATACCCATTTGCATACAAAGCGGCCCCGCCGCCTCACCCCAGTATATGTACGGGTGAAAATCCATCAACGATACCAATACCTATACAAAGAGGCCCTGCCGCCTCACCCCAATATCTATCTATATATATATATATATATATGCGGGTGGTGGTGCAACAACAATACCAAAATCATACACAAAGCAGCCTTGCCACCTCACCCCAATATATGTGAGTGGAGGTGTAACCCCAATCACATTCTCTACACAATTTGGCATAATAGTTTTCTACATAAATCACGACTTGGAATCATAACACGTAGATGCACAATCCATAGTTTGGAACACATCCTCAATGTATAATACAATATCATGAGAGTATTTGAAATGCAAATTAAACATATGTCTTTGTCACAAAACTTATTCAGAATACTCAACTTGTAATAAATATCTTGAAACTTAAAAGGATATTGGGGTTCCAATTCTTAAAGAACAGTTTAGCCAACATACTTCAATGGAGCTTACTTAAACTTTAAAATGTTCCAGAATTCTTAGTAACTTCAATCTATTTTAGAAATATAACAAATTGAACCAAAATTAGGAAGATGCTTATGGTTCTAGCTCATTTGAGCATTTTATCAAACACTAGGTGTGCATTAAGGCTTCTAGGTCCTTTTATGGAGGATTCCATCATCCCACAACCCAATCTTTACCATTTTTAGCTCAACAATTTTCCTACACCTTTTGATAACACATGCATGTAAAATAAACAACTCTCATGCCCAAACATTATCTTGCTAATTACCCATTTCTAGAAAAAATTCGAAATTGAGGGTTAGGGTATAGAATCTTATCTCTAGGATGAAGACCTAGTAAGTTTCCCTTCTTAATCTTCCAAAATTTGAGCAAGAACTGAAGAACAATTATTGAGGAAAACCTTCTCATTTTAGGGCACTCTCTCTTACTCTAAAATATCAGATTGTAGCTCAAAAATGGCCCAAAGCGTGTATTTAACGAAGTAGGGTCGGTTTTTAAAAACCCAAAAATAAAGCTCCGGAATAAGGTGTGCGATCGCATAATTGATATGCGAACCACATATCGGCCGCATAATTGGTGTCCAAAGCTGGCCAAAAATCTGCCTGGGTCTATGGTCACTATACGACCCGCAAATTTTTTCTGGGGTCGCATAATGAACTGCAGAACAGTTCTGCGGTCGCATAGTTGACCGCAGAATGGCATCCGAAATTGTCCCTCTCCTGCCTCACTCTGTGGCCATTATGCAGTCCGCAGAGTGATTCTGCGGTCGCATAATAGACCGCAGAAACGCATTTTTTTGCCAAAAAAATTTTCTTTATCCCCTAGTGAATTGTTCAACCCAAAAAGTTCGAGTCGCGGCTCGCAAGCTCGTCGTGAAGATTTTTTATAATCCTCAACACGAAAAACCAATTCGGCACCATGAAACATTATTTTCTTTTGCAAAATTTTACGGGGCCTTACATTCTCCCCCACTTAGGATCATTCGTCCTCGAATGAGGGTCAAAATCTGTTATTAGCATCTTATGCAACTAAGTTGTCATACCACACACTAACAACCCCAAAATTGACTAACTCCCTACACATCAAATCCCATAAAATAACATCAAATTCACAAATTGCTCATAAATTCAAGCTTAATGATCTACTTTAAATTTCCAAATTCCAAACTTACGCTGAACACCTCTAAACAACTTGGAATAACCCCAAATTTTGTACACAAGTCATACATCACCATACGAACCTATTCTAAGGCTCGAAATCCCAAACGAATATCAATAACCACAAAGTCAACTATGAGTCAAACTTATCAACTCTCCAAACCTTCAAATTTTCAACTTTTGGCAATTAGCCTCAAAATTATCTAGGAACACTGAAACTCAAATTGGGGCATACCCCAAATCCAAAATCACTATCCGGACCTAACGGAACCATTAAAACTCCGATCCGAGGTCAAATACACAAAAGTCAAACTTGATGAACTCTTTCAACTTAAAGCTTCTAAATTGAGAATCATTCTTCCAAATCAAACCTGAACCACTCGAAAATCAAAACCGACCATACACACAAGTCATAGTACATCATATAGAGCTATTCAACACCTCAAACCATCGAACGGAATGCTAATACTCAAAATAATCGGTCGAGTCGTTATAAGATTTTTGACCGTAAGAGTTAAGTTCTAACTTCACATAGTTCCATTTCACTAATATCTGCAGCTGCCAGTTCTAATTGCTAGGCCAATGTCACCACAAAATCTGTGGTAAGCACGTAGCTTTACCTTGAAAAAGACATCAGCTTATAATGACAGAGAAAACTTTCTGTCTCATTTAGTCCGTCAATGTGACGCATCATGCAAACGTAAATATAGGTTAAAATGTTGAATTCCTATAGATCAAGCTAGAGTAGTATTTAATGTGCATTGCTAAAATCCATAAAGTGTAAGCATTTATGGCTTTCAAATTTCAAAACCTATAGAGCAAGCTAGAGTAGTATTTAGGGATTTTTACCTTCCTGTACTAGATATGAAACTTATTTATCCTCTCTAATTAAGTTTTAACTTAATTACATGGGTATATATAATTTACCAATTATATACAAATTAGTATTAATGAATATCCCTTTATATTAAGAATTGAATAGGGAATCAGTTATTTCCTCTCTCTCCGACTCTCTTTCTCTCTTTCCGTCTCTCTCTCTGTCTCATTCTCTATTCTTTCCCCAATTTTTCTTCCTTCATTTTTCTCTATTTTTTATCCTCTCTTTTTTATCAATAAATTTTAATTGTTTTAATATAGAGTTTAACTTAATAATTTTCTTTCATGTTGCACAATTGGTGTTGGAATTAAAATTATCAATCAAACAATTTCGAAGATATTTGATTCTCCACCATTGACAGCCATTAAAAAGTTTCAAAGCTTTGAATTTGAATTTGAGTTTTCAAAAACTATTGTTTATTTGGATTGGATATTGTTGCAAACAATTGAGAATATTCTGTAGAGTTTATATCTCAATTTTGAGGGTGTTTGATGAAGATTAGATTTGATTTTAGTTGAATTTCAGATTGAAACTCGAAGAAGAAGAACATATGATATACAATATACTTACTAAATTGTATTAATGTTGTATGTAAATTATATTTAAGTTGTATTCTGTTGTAATTATATATTTTTTCACACTCTGAAAGATAATTAGTTATATGCCAAGTTTTTAAAGTGTGAGTTTTTGTTGGACTCGGTCCCCTTTTTGTGGCATGTTGTATCAGCCGAGGGCATAAAAGTAGATCCTAAAAAGATTTAGGTAGTTTAGAACTGGCCTAGACCTACTTCAGCTATAGAGATTTGGATTTTCCTGGGTTTGGCGGGTTATTATCATCAGTTCATGGAGGGGTTTTTATCCATAGTAGCCCCATTGACTAGATTGACCTAGAAGGGTGCTCCATTCAGGTGGTCTGATGAGTGTGAGTTGAGATTTCAGAAGCTTAAGATAGCCTTGACTATAGCCCAGTGTTGGTGTTGCCCACAGGTTCAGGATCCTACACGGTGTATTGTGATGCATCGCATGTTGGGCTCGGTGCAATATTGATGTAGGATGGCAGGGTGATTGCATACGCGTCGCGGCAGCTAAAGGTTCATGTGAAGAATTACCATGTTTATGACTAAGAGTTGGCAGGCATTGTGCAAGCACAGAAGATTTGGAGGCATTACCTCTACAGCATGTAGCGTGAGGTATTCACGGATCATCGGAGTCTATAGTATTTGCTCAAGCAAAAGGATCTCAACTTGAGGCAGTGGAGGTGGTTGAAGCTGTTGAAAGACTATGATATCACCATTTTATATCATCCCGGGAAGGCCAATGTAGTGGCCGATGCCTTGAGTAGAAAGGTTGTGAGTATGGGTAGCCTTGGGTATATTCCAATTGGTGAGAGGCCGCTAGAATCATATGTTCAGGCTTTGGCCAATCAGTTCGTGAGTTTAGATATTTCGGAGCCTAGTTGGGTTCTAGATTGCACGGTCGCTCGGTCTTCTTTGTATGAGCTCATCAGAGAGCGTCAATATGACGACCCTTATTTGCTTGTCCTTAAGGACACGGTGCGGCACAGTGGTGCCAAGCAGGTTACTATTGGAGATAATGGGGTGTTGTGGATGCAGGTTCAGATTTGTGTGCTCAATGTTGATGGGCTTCATGAGTTGATTCTTGAGGAGGCCCACAGTTCGCGGTATTTCATTCATCCGGATGCCGCCAAGATGTATTAGGATTTGAGGTAGTACTATTGGTGGAGAAGAATAAAGAAGGATATAGTTGCATATGTGGCTCAGTGTTTAAACTATCAACAAGTAAAGTACGAGCATCAGACGCCTGGTGGTTTGCTTCAGAAGCTTGAGATTCCCGAGTGGAAGTGGGAGCGTATTACCATGGTTTTGGTTATTGGGCTCCCACGGACATTGAAGAAATTCGACGCAGTATGGGTCATTGTGGACATGATGACCAAGTCAGCACATTTCATTCTAGTAGCAGTTACCTATTCTTCAGAGTGGTTGGTTGAGATCTCTATTCGCGAGATCGTTCGTCTTCACGGTGTGCCGGTGTCCATCATTTATGATTGGGGTACGCAGTTCACATCGCACTTCTAGAGGGCCGTACAACGTGAGTTAGGCACACAGGTTGAGTTGAGTACATCATTTCACCCCCAAACGGACGGACAGTCCGAGCGCACCATTCAGATATTGGAGGATATGCTTCGTGCCTGCGTTATGAATTTTGGGGATTCTTGCGGTCAGTTCTTGCCACTTGCGGAGTTTGCCTACAACAACAACTACCAATCTAGTATTCACATGGCTCCCTATGAGGCATTGTATGGGAGGCTGTGCCGTTCGCCAGTTGGTTGGTTTGAGCCTAGAGAGGCTCAGTTGTTAGGTACCGATTTAGTTCAGGATGCCTTGGAAAAGGTCAAGATGATTGAGGATTGACTTCGCACAATTCAGTCTAGGTAGAAGCGTTAAGCTGGTCTTAGAGTTTGTGATATTGAATTCATGGTTGGAGAGAGGGTTTTGGGTGTGGTGAGGTTCGAAAAGAAGGGCAAGTTGAGACCTAGGTATATCGGACCCTTTGAGATTCTTAAGAGGGTTGGTGAGGTGGCCTAAAAGATTGCACTGCCACCTAGCTTATCAGCAGTTCACCCGGTGTTCCATGCTCCGGAAGTATCACAGTGATCCATCCCATGTATTAGATTTTAGCTCAGTCCAATTAGATAAGGATTTGACTTACGAGAAGGAGCCGGTGGCAATTCTAGCACGGCAGGTCCAAAAGTTGAGGTCTAAGAGTTATCCTTCTGTTAGAGTTCAGTGGAGAGGTCAGCCAATCGAGGCAGCCATGTGGAAGTCCGAGTCCGATATGCGGAGTAGATACCCACATTTTTCACTAGTCCAGGTACCTTTCTATGTCCATACGAGGATGAACGTTTGTTTTAGAGGTGGAGAATGTGATGACCTGATAGGTTATTTTGAGTTTTAGCCTTTATTTTCGTGTTCTAAAACCTCGATTAGCTCCATTTAGCGTTCCTCAATTTTCGAGCACAGTCTGTGTCTTGTTCCGGAAAGCCATTATGTGAAAAATTGAAGAAAATGTGAATTTTTGCCTTAAAAATGATTTGAGTTGACTACGGTCAACATTTTATATAAACGAACCCGGATCAGTATTTTGACGGTTTTGGTGGGTATGTATAGTGATTTTGGAATTGGGTATGCCTCCCTAACTTGATTTAACGTGATTTGTTAAAAACTAATAATTTAAAGGTTTAAGGAATTTTGAATTTTGACCATAGGTTGACTTTATAGTTATCAGGCTCGGATTTTGGTTCCAAGACTTGGTATAGGTTCATTTTACTATTATTGACTTGTGTGTAAAATTTGGTTCAAAATGGAGTTGATTTGACATGATTCGGACGCTCGGTTGTAAATTTGAAAGTTCTTAAGTTTCTTTGAAAATTTCATACATTTTGATGTTCGGTCCTTAGTTCTAGGTGTTATTTTGGTGTTTTGATCGCGCGAGCAAGTTCGTATGATTTTATTACACTTGTGTGCATGTCTGATTTGGAGCTCGAGGGGCTCGGGTGAGTTTCGGATAGGCTACGTGTCATTTTTGGACTTAGAGGATCTACTGGTTTGCTATTATCTGGTGATTGTCATTTTGTGCTTTGCGATCGCGAAGCTACTCTCCCGATCGTGAAGGGGAAGTTGGGCTGGGGGCAGATTCCTTCATCGTGAATGCAATGGCTTGGTCGCGAACGCGAAGCACTGGGGGGTTTACCCTTCGCTAACGCAACCAGCCTCTCGCGAACGCTTAGGGTAATGAGCCTGGGAAGGGAGCTGTGTGGTGTTCTATGCGAACGCGATCCTAGGACCGCGAACGCGAAGGCCAGGGGGAGAGGCCATCGCGAACACGAAGATCATCTCGCGAACGCGTAGGCCAGTTGGACCGCAGTGCTTCATGAACACGTCAGGTCTTTTGCGAACGCGAAAAATGACCTGACGCCAGTAACTAAAACAGACCAAAAGTCGGGATTCATCCGATATTTCACCATTTTCAAGTTTGAGCTCGGCCTAAAGGCGATTTCGAAGAGAATTTTCATCCTCACTTCATAGGTTAGAATATTTTAACTGGTTTTCTTTCATTTCCATAAACACCCATTGATTTTAACCTTTAATCTATGATTTGTTATGGTAGAAATTAGGGATTTAGATAGAAATTGGGGACTTTGAGAATTTGAGATTTAGACATCAAATTGAGGTCGGATTTCAAAACTAATCACATAACTGGGCTCGAGGGTGAATGGGTAATTGAGTTTTGGTCTGAATCTCGGGTTTTGACAAAGCGGGCCCGAAGTTGACTTTTGTTAATTTATTCCAAAATCATTTAAGAGTGAATTTTTTTCACTCGTGGATAGTTTCTAAAGCTTATTTTGAATTCTTTAAACTATATTTGGTTAGATTCGATTGGTTTGGAGGCGAATTTTAGAGAAAAGGCCCCGGTTGAGCTTTAATTTGATTGCAGAGTGAGGTAAGTGTTGGATCTAACCTTGACATGAGAGAATTAGGAATTTTTGAACTATGTGTTGTGTGGATTATGTGAGAAACAGTGTATATGTGAGGTGACGAGTGTATATACGCCGTCAAGATATTTGTTTCCATGTTTTCTCGTTATTTCATGAATTATCTTATTCAATGCCTTAATTATTACGTGCTTTGTTTCACTTTTATGCCGTAATTGTTATTTGTCATTTAATTATTCTTGTATTAAATTGTTCGTCTGTTCCGTGACTCTGTGCTTATTTGCTACTTGCCTTAACTGTTTTACTTGAACACCTTAATTGTCACATGCTTTACTTGTCCTACTATTTTTGTAATATTTGTTACATTCTAAGATGTAATTTCATTTGCCTGAGTCGTTGAGTGTGTTAGACACCGATAAACTTTCAAAGTAGAAACTTCGAATTTTAAGGATTCTTGATTATTACGTGGTCCTTTATTGCCTTGCAGTTTTACTCTTTGATGTAGAAATTCTTGTAAATTGAGTTATTGGATCGTTTATGTTAATTGAAATTGTTTGGGGATTGAGTTAGACGCCGCCACGGAAATTGAAAGATAATGAATTGAAACGGTGGAATAAGGGTAGATACTTGATGTTGATAAATGATGATATGGTGGGATCGGGTTGCATGCCGCAAAGGATTGTACGCGGATACTTGATATTGATAAATGATGATATGGTGAGATCGGGTTGCGCGATAAAACGGATTGTATACGTGGTACTTGATATTGATAAAGGATGATATGGTGGGATTGGGTTGCGCCGCAACGAATTGTGTGTGTTGTGCTTGTTTATGTTGTTGTGTTAGTTTCAACATTTTTATATGAGATTACGAGACTTGTTATTCTTGGCTTTCTGATAGTGAGGTTCGAGTTCATTTTCACAAATTAATTGTTTTACTTCTATTCCCTGCTTTTCCTTTCCTGTTATTATTATTATTATTATTATTATTATTATTATTATTATTATTATTATTATTATTATTATTATTATTATTATTATTATTATTATTATTATTATTATTATTATTATTATTATTATTATTATTATTATTATTATTATTATTATTATTATTATTATTATTATTATTATTATTATTATTATTATTATTATTATTATTATTATTATTATTATTATTATTATTATTATTATTATTATTATTATTATTATTATTATTATTATTATTATTATTATTATTATTATTATTATTATTATTATTATTATTATTATTATTATTATTATTATTATTATTATTATTATTATTATTATTATTATTATTATTATTATTATTATTATTATTATTATTATTACGTATATTTTATTGTAAGTGGCTCGCTTTAGTCTCGTCACTATTTTGTCGAGGTTAGGCTCGGCACTTATAGAGTACATGGGGTCGGTTGTACTCATATTACACTATGCACTTCTTATGCAGATACCAGAGTCGGTTCTAACTGCGTTCAATAGTTTTTGCTCGGATTCAGTCGCTGACGGAGACTTAAGGTACAACTGCAGCGTTCGCAACCTTGAAGTCCCCTTCCTCCCTTTCTTTACTGTTTTATTGAGTTTCAAAATAGTGTACTTTGTTCACACCATGTTTGTAACATTCTAGATGTTCATGTACTCGTGACACCAGCTTCTGGGTTATGTTTAGACTTTGTTGTTCGATATTATTTTACTATACTTCAGACTTATATCATTTTCATTGTTAATATCTTGTTATAGATTATTAAAATTAGTTAATTTTATGTTCCACGCCGGCTTGCCTAGCAAGTAGATGTTAGGCTCCATCATGACTCCGAGGTTGGGATTTCGGGTCGTGACACCATGAGTATGTAATTTGATATCCATTGTTCATGTATATATATTCTTGTATATATATGCTTTTTGTGTGATATGGACTGGACTGATAGCACGTGAGTGATCCGTGCGGATCCGAGTTATTATTGGCACGTGAGTTGTCCGTGAGGTTACTATTATTGGCACGCGAGTTGTCGTGTGATTATTATTGTTGGCACGTGAGTTGTCCGTACAACGTGTGGATAAGTATCCATCCCCCTAGGATCACCCTCTCATGTTTCTATCTTGATGGTGTACAAGCAGGTTGTGAGAGACTGACGGATTTCTGGTTGATATGGTTTTTGGTAAAGTTAATTATTGGTAGGACTTTGCAGCTCTTCTCTATTTGCAAATTCCTTGGATGTATACATGATTTTATTGCATCTCTTTTCTATTTGCTAGCTTCGGAGTGTATACATGCCTTTATTCATATATTCTCAATATGCTACCTTACTTGATGAGATGAGAAACGGTACATATCTTCTCTATATGTGAATCTGTGTGACTTTACTTGTTTCATCATGCATATCTTCTCTATATGCAATTGTTGAAGGATTACATGGTATTTCACGCATATATTCTCTATATGCATGTTTGATGATTTAATGATATTGGTCGCATATCTTCTCTATATGTTGGATTGGTAACTAATTCAGGACTTAGCACATTATCTCTTTGTGCACCGATGTGGTCTTATATGTGTTATATGATTAGATGGCACCATTCTTGTGTACTTGTGAATCAGGAATTGAACAAGTTATTAGCGAGTATCATTAATAATTCTTGCTACTATTATCTCGCCGAGGTTAGTTATGATACTGACTGAGTATATAGGGTCGGTTGTACTCATACTACACTTCTGCATCTTGCATGCGTATTTTGGAGCTAAGTCGTTGTGGATGACGGAAGCTGACATTGAAGATATACCTGCTTTTCGGATATAACTACCACTTGTCCTAATTGGTAGTTTTGGAATCGTACTATGTTTATGTATATTCCAACAGACGTTGTATTTATTTTTGTACCAGTTTTGTAAATCTAAATCTTAGTGACTCGTGACTTGTACTACCAATCCTTGGGATATTGTATGGAAATTCAGTTATTTCATTTATTGATTAGTTATGATCTTCATTAGAATTGTGTAATTGTTGTTTGTCTTACCTAGCGGGCTGGATTAGATGTTATCACGACTAGGTGGAATTTGGATCGTGACANTTATTATTATTATTATTATTATTATTATTATTATTATTATTATTATTATTATTATTATTATTATTATTATTATTATTATTACTGCGTATATTTTATTGTAAGTGGCTCGCTTTAGTCTCGTCACTATTTTGTCGAGGTTAGGCTCGGCACTTATAGAGTACATGGGGTCGGTTGTACTCATATTACACTATGCACTTCTTATGCAGATACCAGAGTCGGTTCTAACTGCGTTCAATAGTTTTTGCTCGGATTCAGTCGCTGACGGAGACTTAAGGTACAACTGCAGCGTTCGCAACCTTGAAGTCCCCTTCCTCCCTTTCTTTACTGTTTTATTGAGTTTCAAAATAGTGTACTTTGTTCACACCATGTTTGTAACATTCTAGATGTTCATGTACTCGTGACACCAGCTTCTGGGTTATGTTTAGACTTTGTTGTTCGATATTATTTTACTATACTTCAGACTTATATCATTTTCATTGTTAATATCTTGTTATAGATTATTAAAATTAGTTAATTTTATGTTCCACGCCGGCTTGCCTAGCAAGTAGATGTTAGGCTCCATCATGACTCCGAGGTTGGGATTTCGGGTCGTGACACCATGAGTATGTAATTTGATATCCATTGTTCATGTATATATATTCTTGTATATATATGCTTTTTGTGTGATATGGACTGGACTGATAGCACGTGAGTGATCCGTGCGGATCCGAGTTATTATTGGCACGTGAGTTGTCCGTGAGGTTACTATTATTGGCACGCGAGTTGTCGTGTGATTATTATTGTTGGCACGTGAGTTGTCCGTACAACGTGTGGATAAGTATCCATCCCCCTAGGATCACCCTCTCATGTTTCTATCTTGATGGTGTACAAGCAGGTTGTGAGAGACTGACGGATTTCTGGTTGATATGGTTTTTGGTAAAGTTAATTATTGGTAGGACTTTGCAGCTCTTCTCTATTTGCAAATTCCTTGGATGTATACATGATTTTATTGCATCTCTTTTCTATTTGCTAGCTTCGGAGTGTATACATGCCTTTATTCATATATTCTCAATATGCTACCTTACTTGATGAGATGAGAAACGGTACATATCTTCTCTATATGTGAATCTGTGTGACTTTACTTGTTTCATCATGCATATCTTCTCTATATGCAATTGTTGAAGGATTACATGGTATTTCACGCATATATTCTCTATATGCATGTTTGATGATTTAATGATATTGGTCGCATATCTTCTCTATATGTTGGATTGGTAACTAATTCAGGACTTAGCACATTATCTCTTTGTGCACCGATGTGGTCTTATATGTGTTATATGATTAGATGGCACCATTCTTGTGTACTTGTGAATCAGGAATTGAACAAGTTATTAGCGAGTATCATTAATAATTCTTGCTACTATTATCTCGCCGAGGTTAGTTATGATACTGACTGAGTATATAGGGTCGGTTGTACTCATACTACACTTCTGCATCTTGCATGCGTATTTTGGAGCTAAGTCGTTGTGGATGACGGAAGCTGACATTGAAGATATACCTGCTTTTCGGATATAACTACCACTTGTCCTAATTGGTAGTTTTGGAATCGTACTATGTTTATGTATATTCCAACAGACGTTGTATTTATTTTTGTACCAGTTTTGTAAATCTAAATCTTAGTGACTCGTGACTTGTACTACCAATCCTTGGGATATTGTATGGAAATTCAGTTATTTCATTTATTGATTAGTTATGATCTTCATTAGAATTGTGTAATTGTTGTTTGTCTTACCTAGCGGGCTGGATTAGATGTTATCACGACTAGGTGGAATTTGGATCGTGACAAATGTGGACGTGTGTGTCCTTTGGAAGAAGTCATCAAAGCCCAAGGGAAAACTGAACCTCCATTCTGTTCGATCCGGGTGATTCCTTCTTCATGTTAACATCCTTGTAGGCAAGAGTGACCTTTATCCGCGGTGGGGTGGGGTGGGGTGGGGTGGGGGTATTGATACAATATTTCAGTGTGCTGGGAATATTATATGGCATAAGCTGGTAGAATATACTAATTAGAGCATAAGTATTTTGAAGCAAATTCAGTTTGGCAAAAATACTAATATCTGGGACAGAATAAACTAAGTAGACCAGCCTTGTCATTGCTATGACACACTCAAGTGCATTCAAGAGCTCCCAGAAAAGTGACCATTAGAATTTCAGAGAGTACATACAATAATTCAATGAAATAAGACAGTAAGGAAAATGGTGGTATAAGAAGCACCATTAATTTTTGGGACTAGATGATGAAAATCCTGAACTTGGGAACAGAAAGTAATCAAGTAGAATGCATATCTAGCAACTATTGATAGTTCCCTCAATCGGTGCAGCAACGATACATGAAGAACTTATCCATTGGTCTCCCACATTCAGCACAAGTTATCATTTCCGGAATGTCCACATCAAGTCCCGGAAGAATTAGGCGATTGCAGTGCTGAGGAGTGTGCAGATGGAGGAAGTAATCAATTAGAGCTAACACAAATCCCTTTTCTCTAGCATCTTCTTCCCAAACATGAAAATCTTCCAAAGTCTTAGTTATTACTACACTTTTGGCTCTGGCCATCTCAAATGATCCTCTGCTAATGACTGCCCATCCTTGATCACTCCCATCAAAACTCAACATTGTTAACACTTCTTGCATTATCTTGTCATCTTTGATTGTTTGTCCTAACTGCATTTTTGAATAGAACATACTCTCTAGTCTTATCCAAAAGTACCAAACTGACATCACATCATCCAAGCAATAACTTAGATTTTCTTTTCTTATAATGCTACTGATCCTTCGAACTCGGTCCTTGTTGTTGCTCTTTCCAACATAGATCATATGCAGATCAATGCCAGCTCTGTGTGCCACACTTTTAGCAGAAGTTGTAAATTTTTCTATCCATTCGACGTCTTCTCCTCCATATAGACAGATATACTTCCCAGCCGTCATCTGATCACCAAATTATAGAACACATATGTGAGACTAAGTATAAGAAGAAACAGAGGATCATCAATTAGAAATTTGTTTTAAATAAATTACCCATTCAATAATATTTTGATCAATGCCATCAACGACTAGCTCAAGTCTCCAAGACTCAATGCTCCAGAGCTCTTCCTGTTTGGCCATAGTGAATGGATAGGCCAAATTTCCCCAAATCCAAGCCATGTGGATTGCATTTTGACATACCACTTTACCTTGTTGAGGATCTAAGGCTACAAGCATCATTTTCTTAGAGAAATGCCACCTTTCTTTGACATACTTGATAACTGCTGGCTCTAGCAAAGAAGGATGGTGCAATGTGAACCAAGGCATACGTGCTTGTAGTTCCTTAAAGTTGTGTTCGTACCCTTCGTTCCACTCCCTTGATCTATCCGAAATCGGAAGCCACACTATTTCGTATTGCAGTTCTGACCTGCCCCTTGATTCATTGTAGATAGTGGCAAGTATTAATATCTCTTCTGGGGTAATATCAAGATCAGATATTAGCAGCAAGACGGTCTTTCTTCTCAGCACGTCAATATTGGCCTGTGACAAGTCTTTATAATCAAGAAACTTCTTAGAGAAATATATAAGGAGAATACTGAACATACCCTCGTGTGCATAGTTCCAACTTCAAGTGGCAGTAAATCATCTTTGATGTAGATAAGTGCCTTGTTGATCTTCATGTTGTCGAATTGGGTTGTGTCGAATAAGTGCACAAGCATTTGATAATACTCGGTATGTTTCTTCTCCTCTGCATTTGACGACATAAGCCCTTTAGAAAATTCCTACTAGCCATGATTTCTCAAATATTACTATATCGATTAATCATCAACTCTCCGCCCTTAAAGATCATAGTAAAGCTTTGATATTTATTCTAATCACATTCACTCATTTTTCTACCTTCTGATCTTATAATGTGCTTATTATTTACTGTCTATGCAATTTCATTTCCTACAAAGATTAAATTAACTCACGAATATGTTCATAGCAACGCTCCAATTCAGCTCTAAGGTGATCGCTAATGTTGATCAGCTTGTGCGTGGAGCTTGACATTTCCCATGTGTCTGTTGTAGTAGCTGATATGAACCTGCATTTTTACATGAATAAAATTCATTGTTTCTCCACAAATTGGCCGAAATTTGTAAGATAAAAAAGAAAGGAAGCGAAAAGAGATGGAAGAATTTGTGTAGTTAATTAAGAGGTTAACTTCTATAAGATCACCTGAAAAATAAGGCATGCCACATGCTACAGCAAATTACTTTTAAAATTATTTACATCGTTAAGTTAAATTAAATGCATAGTAGGCTTACTCATAACTCATGCCAAGAAGGCTAGTGAGCTGGGAAGCACAAGCGACAATACTTTTTATGGTCCAATAAACTGCAGTAGGGAAGTAAGCAATAGCCACAGACATAGGTGGTTGATCTTCGGAGATGTACTGAGATGGAAGTCTCTTGAATTCAATTATGCATTTGGTTATGTCCAAAATAGCTTTGAGGAGGTTGTTGATGGCATCGAATCGCGATTTGAGAGCAGCAGCATGTTCAATTATATCAGGTAGCTGTTTCAACAGAGCCACCATTTTGGCCAAAGGCTGAGTAGCAAACTTCTGAGCCACCAGCCAGAATTCTCCATATATTATGGAAAATGATGCCAAAGTTAAGACTAGTTTTGCATCCCAATGATAACTAGAGAGCATCCCTAAGATTTCCATTGTTGTTGCATGGGCTTCCCCTCCTCCTGAGAACTTGCATGTCAACTGAAAATAATGTGGGCTCATAGTGTTAATGCCAAAATAAATTTTAAAAAAAATTATGAGTTTAAGTTATATGCACTGACAATATAAAAAATATTTACACAATCATGTCACTTATATGTAAATACAAGTAACTCTCTATCATAAGTGTTAATTGGGTAACCTAGTATAAATGACAACTAACTACACTAGTATGGCAATAAATCGATACATTCCCAGCGTATTTAACAATAAAATTGCACTCAAATTTTTTTTTTTTTTTTTTTTTTTTTTTTTTTTTTTTTTTTTGGGTGACTGAAGATTACTACGAAAGAGGAGAGTATAACCTGGCAGGAGACTTTGTGCATGATATAAGCCAATCCTTCAACATGGAAGCTGTCAAAGGTAAATGAGGTCTTCTCTTCTAGTTTTGATGTTTCCATGCTTTCACGATGACTATCCTGATTATATATAACAATAACAGAAAAAATTAGTGTTGCTACAAATTGCAATGAATCTACTGAATAAAAGCAAGCAAGACTTCTCTTCAAGTAGCAAGCAGGTGTTCAGAAAATTGTACTGGCACAAAAACAGAAAGCTAGGGTAGGAGGGAAATATAAAAGAAAGAATAGGTTTAAACTATCAAGTCACTTAAAATATAATTAAAGATAATTACCTGTAACAAGTAAAATTAGTAAAATTAAACCTGAAAAATAGATATACACTGGATAAAAAAGTTTTACGCCATCAAGTCACCTTTACATGTTGTCATAGGTAACTTGCCTTATTTGAAGGAAGCTTACCTGGCCTGTAGATATCATCATTTTTATGACCAAATAGTGTGACAAAAAAATTTGCACTGATAATATATACTTATAAGTTAAACTCTGAAAAATAAGGCAATAATAACCTTCTACAACAGGCCAGGTTATATAGCACTGATTGTCTAAACATCCATTTACCTGTAGAACGCCATCAATGGCAAGGAAAGCATGCTGAAAAATCTCCTCAATGACTTGAAGGATGATGGCCACATCGACTTCACGACCATTGGGAGAATGAGTATCCAGGATTTTCTTGGACATTGCATGATCATCTGACATTGAGAAAACTGGACGTTCACGCCTAGTTACTGGCTCAGGCTTAGCTGTAGATGACACCAAAGAATGACTAGCCATTTTTTACTTGCAATAATTAAGGGGGAAATAGAAAGAAAATAGTGAGTTTGCTGAGATAGTTTGATAATCGTCACTAAGATATAAATAGTGATGAAAAATTAAGATGGGAATAAAGGTTGACAGTTAGAGTCTATTTGGAAAGCCACCCACTAATTGAAATTGGTATAATTACTAGGGTAGTAATTACACAATATAGGAGTAGTAATTATGATGACCTGTTTTTTATCATAACGTAATTACAGTGTAATTACAAGCGTACTGTTTGGTCGTACAAGTGTAATTACATAGTTAGATTAAATTTTAAATGAAATAATTATCAAAACTTAAAAGTTAATATAGTATATGCCTATAAAATGATTTTTCATAAGTATAAATGATATTAGATTTGGTATTTAAGATGCATATTTTTTCTTGAATATACATTAATTAGTAATCATATATTTATAATTAATATTGTAAAAATAATTGATATATACTTTCCAAATTAATAATATTTAGTTTAATTAATTATAAAAACTAAAAACATACGTTTTGTAAGAATATCATGGAATGCATGTTTGATAAAATAAATTAATATTTATAAATATAATGTCATAACATTATTCAAAAGTTTTACAAAACTAATCTATCAATTCTAACTAAACAATGAACAACATGCAATGTGAAATAACAAGCCAATACTACTAAAATAAGTAAATTGGAACAATAAATATAACGCAATTTTAAAATCCAAAAAACAAACTTAACATATGTCAAATTCCAACATAATAAAAATAAGTTCAAATAACTTAAGATTAGGAAACATAATAAGTTTATAACCTCAGTCAACAACGAAATTCTACTTTAATAACATCACTCATTATATGCCAAGTTTGTTAATAACTCATTATATTAGGAGATGTAGCTTCAAAAACTAGAATAATAACGCAGTTATGCTAAATGAAGAAAATAAAACAAATAAAAAATAAAATATATGAGCAATTTCATGGAACGACAAGAAGTAAAGGTAGAGAAATAAAAGATAAATAATGTACAAAGAAAAATATATTTCAAAAAAAAAGAAATTAAAAATTAAATAAAATAATGCAAATAAAAAGTTATAAAAAATAAAAACAAAAAGGAAAGCAACTAAAAAGTAATCTTGTAATTACACAGTGTAATTACCACAAATTCTCACTTTCCCCTTGAGAATTGGAGAGTGTAATTACACATCTTCAATTACCCTCAATTCTATACTTATCAAGTAATAATTGACTAGACAAACATGTCAAATTATATAATTACACTCAAATCCAATTCTTACGACTGGCTTTCCAAACCTAACGAATCAAGTACCTTGCTTGTAAGAGGGATGAATCAGTCAAAAGGAATTTCAAAATTGGATAAGAAATTAATTAGTTACGCATGGTGGTCCCTTGGAAATTTCTTTACAGGGTTAAAGTAGAGAATATGTTTTTGCCATCGATTTCGACAAGACTCCAGATCTGATTGTCTTTTTAAATCTTGATTACCTAAAGAATTTTGAATCTATGATAAGGATGTGCATTGCTTGCTTGTCGCAGCTAGTAAGGTTTGGGATGCGGCGACTCTCTTATTCATATAGGGAAATTTTTATAGACTTACATCCAGAATTACCTTTTTAGTACTGATATTTCTTGTTGTTTGAGATATATTATAATATTGAATTTTCTTAGTTTGATATGTTTTTTTATGACGAAGTATATAATAAAATTGTATACTCTTTCGAAATGGCTCTTTGTGGCATTATTTCTACGTAGATGATAGGTTAGAAACTCAAACTTCTCCTCGAATATCTTTATGTTATAGAATTCGTGTCCAAGTATTGGCGATTGATCTCTTCAAAAGATAAGAAGATATAAAGGTAAATTTGCACTATATATATGCTATAACTTCAAACTTAAAAAGAATAATAACAATGTGTGGAAAAAGGAAGTAATATAACATATGCAAAGACTGCAATCTCACTTCAGCCCTCAGTAAGACAACTCACTAATTTAGACTTGAGTGACTAGGCTAGCTATTTCACTGCATGCAGCGACAAAAAGGAAGCGAAAGTGAGAGATGGTTACTTGAAGGGAGTGCCAAATGTGAATTTCATCTTTTGCTTTACTGAGAAAAATGCTAAAGCTGAATTATTAAAATCTAACTTTCTTTTACGAGAAGGGTACTTGATTAAAGGATAGGCGAATACGAATTCATCTTTTGCTTTGCCGGGGAAAGACTGCAAAAACTAATAAGTACTGATTATAAAAATCCAACTTTCTCCACAGTTGGTACTGATGTCCTTTTGTAGACTTATAATAATTTCTTTAAATAAATGTTCGCTCTAATAGTTTAAATTTTAGACATTACAATTTACACAATTCAGGATAACATCAAATTGGTCAGCGTCCTAGTTTTACCTTATCCATATTTAACCTAAAAACACAAAGTAAGCTTATTTATTCAATGGAGAGGATATTTCTGTAAACGTAAAATATGGTAGTAAATAAAAATGTTCTTCATCTTTGAGTCTATGAATGGGAAAAAATATTCCAGAGCTATGGGTTAGCTAACAATCCCGTTGAGTCTTCCATTTAAATTATCTGATTAATTTATCTGGTTTTATTGATTCATGATTAACATGGTTAATGACATTTAGTTTAAAGTATGTATATTTATATGCACATCGCCTCGCATTTTACTCAAGTTTCGTAGATTTCGGATGTGAAATGTAATGATTTGTGTTAATTCGTGATGTTTTTATGTGTAAGAATCATCCGGAGGCAATATGAGACGAAGGTACGAGATTGAAGGCAAAAAGGAGCAAAATGGAAAAAATGCCACAGAGTAGCGCCCAGGCTAGCGTAGGGCGCTACCTGTGGCGCAGAAGTCAGAAGTGAAAAAATCCCAGCGCCAGGGCTAGCGCCCTACGCTACCCTGGGCGTTGGTGACGGGAAAATTCTCCTAGTTCGCTCGGGACAAGGTTATTTCGGCCCAGGATTCCCCCCCCACCC
>AWOL01S0022287.1:47773-60517 GCA_000715115.1 Nicotiana otophora | reverse complement strand
CCCCCCCCACACAACTCGTATAAAAGCAAACCTAAGCCTATTTTGTGAGGGGAGACGCCACTTTAAGGGAAAAATACACACGAGGAACATCCGAGGAGCGAGGATATCTCATTTTTCTTCATCTTTTCTTAGTATTCTCAATTATTCAACACTTGTGAACTTGTTTTGATCTTATCATGAGTGGCTAAAACCCATAGTTTTGGGGTTATGATTTAGCCATGAATATTGTTGTCTGACGTTGTCACGACCCCAATTCCCTCCGTAGGATGTCGTGATGACACCTAGTATCTAAGACTAAGTAAGCCTAACATACACGCGGAATATAACTGAAATATCAAATAAAATCTTAAATACTCAATAACTATATAAAATAAACTCTGTTTCTCAACATATACAATTTTCCAAAACCCGGTGATAATAAGTCATAAGCTCTAAATAGTAGTACTGAATATCCCTATACATCAATGTCTATAAATGGATAAGGAAATATAATACTCTAGGTAGAGGGGGACTCCGAGTCCTGCGGACGCCGATAGGTATACCTTGAAGTCTCCGAAGCTGAGCTCTCGCTAATGCCTGGACTGATAGGAGGTACCTGAATCTGCACCAAAAGATGTACAGAAGCGTAGCATGAGTACACCACAACGCTACCCAGTAAGTGCCAAGCCTAACCTCGGTAGAGTAGTGACGAGGTCAGGTTAAGGCCCTACTGAAATAAATAAGAAACAAGACGAATAATTTAACGGTGTAATAATAACAACAATGAAAATGAAACAAGTAAGGAATATGCCAAAATTAACTACGCAAAATCAAGGCTAATAATGCATCACGGAAGAAAATAAGAAATTCTAAGTCAAGGAAACAAAACAACCAAACACAAGTGAAGTAATAGAGAAATACCAACAAGAGTCACTACCGAGGTACCGCCTTGTAGTCTCAAATCACAAAAATAATCCACACTCTTTCTTTATATCACCGCGAGAGCCTTGCATTTAGTTTTAAAAATTATTTTTTTCCGAAATAGCAACCCGCGTTTTAGCCCACCTTATCACACCACGTGGCTTCAAGTAGTTCCCCTACTAGCAACACACGTATCAATCCTACCTTAGTTCACCGCATGCGTTTCAACCCCAAAACTTTATACCACTGCATGTGTATCAATATCACAACGTATCACAAATCTCACCTCAAGTGCCCAATATCACAACTTGCTAAAGAAATCAATAACAACAGTGTTCTCACACTAAATAGTCCATGGCTCAACCAAAATGTATACAAGAGTCTCAACAATAATAATCGGAAGTGAATAACTCAACAAGAATAGTATTTCACAACTTAACACTTTGCTTCAATATGAATCACGGCCTTTATAACTCAATACCAATCTCAACAACAAGATATTTCAAGAATAACAATTTCAAGTAAGAATTGAACGGTTATAATGAATATGGAATAAAGAAAACAAGAACTTCAACTAAATATGTAGTGCAATTAACAAGTAAGATAAGACAAGTAGAGCATGTGAAATAGACTAATGATGATGAAGATAACATGTTAAGATAGCTCAATTAAGGCATGAAAGGAATCTACATAGCTAAAATCAGTAAAATTTTATATTTAGCCCGTGTATGCCCTCGTCACCTTGCATAAACGGCTTTCACACATCACAATTATCACAAAATAACACCAACCCTAAGGGGTAATTTTCCCACACAAAGTTACGCAAGACACTTACCTAAAAATACACTAACCCAATCCACTAGTAGGCCTTTCCCTCGATTCCAACTTTGAACGGCTCGAATCTAGCCAAAACAACTTCATAACATAAATATAGACTATAGGAACCTATTTCGAACAATAAAATTACGATCTTTGCAAAGAAATAAAAAGTCAACTCAAAATGTTAACCCAAGCCCGCGTCTCAGAATCAGACCAAAATTATAAAATTCGAATACCCATTCGATAACTAGTCCAACCATACAAGAAATACGACCTCAAATTGCTTTCCAAATTCCCAAATTTTAGCCTAAGAAGTTTCACAATTGTTTCCTCAAATTTCCAACTCAAAACACTAATTAAATAATGAAAACAACACTAAATTCATGAAATATAGTCCAATCCGAGTTAGAATCACTTAATCCAATGATTCCCTTGAAAATCTCTCGAAATATCGCCACAAACCGAACTCTTTAAGTCCAAAAATAAAAATGAGATCAAACCCTCGAAATTAGGTCTTTTCTGCCCAGTGATTCCGCATCTGTAGTCACTCAGTCGCCTCTGCGATGCCGCACCTGCGGGAAAACCATCGCAGGTGCGGTTCGAACTTAATCCCAGAAGACTCGCACCTGCAGACCCCTTATCGCTTCTGTGCAAGCGCTTCTGTGGACACTGTCCGCTTCTGCGATCTAAGGCCTCCCTGTCCATATCCGCTTCTGTGATGCATTCCCCACATCGGTGAGTCCGCTTCTGCGGAACATGGACCGCACCTACGATCCCAACTGTCCATGAAAAAACTCACTTCTATGGCTCGAGGGACGCTCCTGCGGTGCCGCACCTGCGACCCAAAATGTGCAGGTGCGATTGCACTAGAAGCATCAGTGCTTCAGTAATGCACCAAGTCCAATTTTGATCCGGATTCAATCCGAATCACACCCGAGGCCCCGTCCGAATATACCATCAAGTTCCAAAACACATAACGGACCAACTCGAGGCAAAAAATCACATAAACAACATCGATTCTATGAATCACAACCCAACTCAAGTCTATTGAAACTATGAACTTCCGAATTCCAAAACTAATGTCGATTCATACCAAAACAACTCCGATTGACTTCAAATTTTGCACACAAGTCATAAATGACATGATGGACCTATTTTAACTTCCGGAATTGGAATCCAAACCCGATATCAATAAAAGTCAACTTCCGATCAAACTTTCCAATCTTCCAAACCTTCAACTTTCTAACTTTTTCCATTCACGCCGAAATGACCTACGGACCTCCAAATCAACATCTGGGCATGCTCCTAAGTCCAAAATCACCATACGAATCTATTGGAACCATCAAAACTCCATTCCCAAGTTGTCTACATAAAAGTCAAACTATGGTAAACTCTTTCAACTTAAAGCTCCACTTTAGGGACTATGTGTCCCAATTCACTGTGAAACTCACCCAAAACCAAAACCAAAAACTCCCGGCGAATCAAATAACCATAATACAACATAGAGGAGGCAATAAATAAGGGATCATGGCTAAAATACCCAAAACGATCGGCCGGATCATTACATCCTCCTCCTCCTCTTAAAACAAATGTTCATCCTCGAACGAGTATAGAGACATACCTGAAGTGGTGAAGAGATAGGGACAATGGCTACGCATATCATGCTCGGTCTCCTAAGTCGCCTCCTCAACTGGTTGATCCCTTCACTAAACCTTCACTGATGCAATGTTCTTCAACCTCAACTTTCGGACCTGCCTGTCCAAAATGGCCACTGACTCCTCAACATAAGACAAATCTTGTCTAACTGGACTGAGCTGAAATCCAACACATGAGATGGATCACCGTGATACTTCTGGAGTATAGAAACATGGAATACTGGATGAACTGCAGCTAGACTAGGTGGCAGTGCAAGCTTGTGGGTCACCTCTCCAATCCTCTCAAGAATCTCAAAAGGTCTGATATACCTAGGGCTCAACATGCTCTTCTTCACGAACCTCATAACACCCTTCATGGACGAAACCCAGAGCAAGACCCACTCCCCAGCCATGAATGCGACGTCGCAAACCTTCCGATCCGCATAACTCTTCTATCTAGATTGTGCTGTGCGAAGCCGATCATGGATCAATTTAACCTTTTCTAAAGCATCCTAAACCAAGTCTGTACCCAATAGCCTAGATTCGCCCGGTTCAAACCAACCCACCGAAGACCGACACCGCCTATCATACAAGGCCTCATACGGAGCCATCTGAATGATCGATTGGCATATGTTGTTGTAGGAAAACTCCGCAAGCGACAAGAATTGATCCTAAGAACCCCTGAACTCCATCACACAAGCACGAAGTATATCCTCTAATATTTGAATAGTGCGCTCGGACTGTCCATCCGTCTGAGGGTGGAATGTTGTTCTCAACGCAAACTGCATGTCTAACTCACATTGTACAGCCTTCCAGAACTGCGATGTAAACTGAGTATGCTGGTCAGAGATGATGGATACCGGCATGCCATGAAGTTGGACAATCTTGCGAATATAGACTTGAGGCAGCTGCTCTGAAGAATAAGTAGTCACCACTGGAATGAAATAAGCTGACTTGGTCAACCTATCCATAATCACCCATACTATACCAAACTTCTTCTGAGTCTGTAGGAGCCCAACAACAAAATCCATAGTAACCCGCTCCCATTTCCACTCTGGAATCTCTAGCTTCTGAAGCAATCCACATGGCTGCCAGTGATCATACTTAACCTGTTGACAATTTAGTCATCGAGCTACATACTCCACTATGTATTTCTTCATTCTCCTCCACCAATGGTGCTGCCTCAAGTCCTGATACATCTTGGTGGCACCTGGATGAATGGACTATCGCGAACTGTGGGCCTCTTGAAGAATCAACTCACGCAAATAATCTACATTGGGCACACATAGCCTGCGCTACATGTGTAACACACAATCATCCCCAATAGTGACCTCCTTAGCATCGCCGTTATGAACCGTGTCCTTGAGGACAAGCAAATGAGGGTCGTCATACTGACGCTCTATGATACAATTATATAAAGAAGACCGAGAAATCACACAAGCCAAAACTCGACTCGGATCCGAAACATCCAGTCTAACAAACTGGTTGGCCAAGGCCTGAACATCCAATGCTAATGGCCTCTCCGCTGCAGGTAGATATGCTAAACTACCCAAGCTCTCCGCCTTTCGACTCAAGGCATCGGCCACCACATTGGCCTTACCGGGATGATATAAAATGGTGATATTATAGTCCTTAAGCAACTATAACCATCTACGCTGCCACAAGTTAAGATTCTTCTATTTGAACAGATGTTGTAAACTTCAGTGGTCGGTATAGACCTCACAAGGGACACCGTACACTTAGTTCCACCAAATCATCAAGGCATGACCAATAGCTGCTAACTCAAGGTCGTGGAAGTGATAGCTCTTCTCATGCACCTTCAGTTGTCTAGACGTGTAAGTAATCACCCTACCATCTTGCATCAACATCGCATCGAGGATAACACGCGATGCATCACAATACATAGTGTAAGACCCAGAACCCGTAGGCAACACCAACATTGGTGATGTAGTAAAAGAAGTCTTGAGCTTTTGAAAGCTCTCCTCACACTCCTCGGTCCACCTGAACCGAGCACCTTTCTGGGTCAATCTGGTCATAAGAGCAGTAATAGATGAGAAACCCTCTATGAAACGACAGTAATACCCTGCCAAACTAAGAAAACTTCGGGTCTCAATAGTTGAAGGCAGTCCGGGCCAACTCTGCACTGCTTAAATCTTCTATGGATATACCTTGATTCCCTCACTCGACACTACATGACCCAAAAATGCCACTGAATCAAGCCAGAATTCACACTTTGAAAATTTTTCATACAATTTCTTTTCTCTTAATGTCTGGAGCACGGTCCTCAAGTGCTGCTTATGATCATCCCGGCTCCAGGAGTACACCAAGATGTCGTCAATAAACACAATGATGAATGAGTCAAGATAGGGCTGAAACACAATGATCATAAAGTGCATAAATGTTGTTGGGGCGTTGGTCAGCCCAAATAACATCACAAGGAACTCGTAATGACCAAACCGAGTCCTGAAGGTAGTCTTCAGAATATCCGGCTCCTAAATCTTCAACTGATGATAGCCTGACCACAAATCAATCTTTCAAAACACTCTAGCACCATGTAGCTGATCAAATAGGGCATCAATGCGTGGCAATGGATACTTGTTCTTCATTGTAACCTTGTTCAACTGTCAATAATCAATACACATATGCATCGAACCATCCTTCTTCTTTACAAACAAGATCGAAGTACCCCAAGGTGATACATTGGGCCGAATGAAACCCTTATCAAGCAATTCTTGCAACTGCTCCTTTAACTTCTTTAGCTCCATTGGGGTCATACGATATGGTGGAATAGAAATGGGCTGAGTGTCCGGCAATAGATCAATACCAAAATTGATATCCCTATCCGCCGGAAATACATCTGGATAGCCCCTTACTACCAGAATTGACTCAACGGTAGGAGTAGCAACGATGACATCTCTCACAAAGGCTAGATATGCATCACACACTTTCCCAGCCATCCGTTGTGCCTTAAGGAAATACACCACCCTGCTAGGAATATAATCCAAAGTACCCCTCCACTCCAACTGCGGAAAACCTGACATAGCCAATGTCACCGTCTTGTCGTGACAATCAAAATAACATGATAGGGCGACAACCAGTCCATGCCCAAAACAAATCAAAATCTACCATACTGAACACCAATAGGCCAACTCTGGTCTCAAAACTACCAAGAATAACTAAACAAGACCGATACACACGGTCAACAACAGTAGAATCTCTTACTGGCATGGACACATAGACAGGAAAACTCAAGAAATCACGAGATATACCCAAATATGGAGCAATGTAAGATGATACAAAGGAATAAGTGGAGCCTAGATCAAATAAGACTGATGCATCTCTATGACAAACCAGAACAATACTTATGATAACTGAGTCGGATGCAACCACTTCTGTCCTAGTAGGAAGAGCATAACATCTGGCCTGACCTCCCCCTCTAAGGTGACCTCTACCCGCCCGACCTCTACCTCTAGTTGGCTGTGCAGGTAGAGTAGCAACTGGTGCGATAATCACGACTTGAGAAGCCTGAGGACCCTGTGGAATACGTGGGGCCTGACTAGTCTGTGGAGGTGCACCCCTCCCAAGTCTGGGGCAGTCCCTCACCATATGACGAGTGTCACTACACTCAAAACAAGCTCTCGGAGGACGTGGCTGCTGGAACTGGCTCGGGTCTGGTCGGCTGGACTGACCACTGAAAGCACCTAGTGCAGGAGGTGCACTAGATAGTGGCGGTGTATAATGGGCGACCTGAGATGTGGGAGTGGACGGAACACTGCTGGAAGCTGGGAGTGCTAACTAAATAGGACGGCTCACACAACCTCTACCATGATGGTATGCAACTAAAGCACGAGCACCACTATATGTGCCAGAATCTCGAGGCCTCTTGGCCTCCCTCTCCTCTCTATCCCGACTCCACATACCCTCCAATCTCCTAGTGATCTCTACTACTTGCTAGTATGAGGTATCAATCTCCAACTCTCAAGCCATGTTGAATCTAATACCAGGGTTGAGCCCCTCGATAAATCGACAAACTCACTCTCTAACAGTGTAAACTAATGGTGGTGTATGTCTGGACAACTCGTTGAACCGGAATGCATACTATGATATGGTCATAGAACCCTGGCACAACTACTCGAACTCTACACATCATGTATCCCTAAGACTCTGGGGAACAAACTCCCTCATGAACATCTCTGAGAATTGAGCTCAGGTGAGTGAAGCTGCCTCAGTCGGGCTACCCAACCCATACACTCACCGCCACTGATAAGCCGCTCCCTTATCTAGAACGTAGTGAAAGCAACCCCACTCGACTCCACAATACCTATAGTACAGAGGATTTTAGCCTATTAATTGCTGATAACTACCTCTTGAGCCTGAGTTGCTGATAAGTAGGGATTTTAGCCTATTAATTGCTCTCTTTTACTTGTGTTTTGGGCCAAAGATGCGTGAAGGTATTCTCGGAAACTAACTTAATATGCTTTCTTGTAGGGATTATTCAAAATGAGCCAAAGGAGCCATAATCAACTTATAAAGGAGTCAAAACTTCAACAAAAATCAAGACTGGGCCAAGAGGTATGGAACGCGGACCGCGACAAAAAATTGCGGCCGCGAAAGTATCAACGCAGACGCGGACATTACTTCGAGGTTCACGATATAAAGAATCAGAGAGATTGTTTTTTGGGCACAAACATGAACGCGGACCGCGACAAGAAGATGCGGCTGCGAAAGTACTAGCACGACCGCGATGGGAATTCTGCGGACCGCGCTTGCTAAGGTTAAAAGAGTGCATAATGCAAGCAAAAATGAGAAGGGCAGTTCGCGTCAAAGTTACGTGGCCGCAGAAGTCTATCACACGGACGCGGTGGAAATTACGCGGTCCGTGAAACAAGGTTCAACCCAGGTACAGATATAAAGAAACACGAACCGCGATCAGAATTACGCGGCAAACTTCCGCAGGGGTATTTTTGTCCGGAAATTTCAGCTTAGTATAAATAAATCTTTTTGTCAATTTTAGGTTATGTTATGTTTTAGCTGAGTACGTGAGACGGCTAGGTTTTCCTTTTTGGACAATTTTGTACAAGATTTATCTTATAACATTAGATTTTCATCTTTTAATTTAGTATTATGGATTATATCTTCTCTTTATCTTTGATTTTTACTATTATTATGAGTAGCTAGACCCATAGCTAGGGTTGTGACCCAACCTTAGTGTGAGTATTTAATGGGTTCTGGATTTTAGGGCTTGATTGTTTATGGGTTAGTGATATTTAGCCTAGTTCATGCTAAAATTGTAAAATTAGTGGTTGCAAACACTGATTCATGCATTTGTGACTTAGGCTCTTCTTGAGAAAGAGGGACTAAGTCTAGGAAAACTAGGCTAACAAGGAATTAGGGTGAACTCAAGAAATTGATAGCCCGGATAAAAGGGTTAAACCTAGAGATAGTAATACCCGAGTTGAGCTAATATCACTTGTATTGCATGAACACCCATTTGGACTTGAGGAAGCCAAATTGGGCAAAATGACTCAAACTACCAAGATGTATAGAGTGAGTACTTGGGTGTGATAGCTATATTACGACCCCAATCGAATCAAACTCACCCTAGATTCTTGATATCCATTTGATATCCACCTAGGCGGAAGTCACTACCCTAGCCCTTTTAAACACTTGAAAGCTATCATCAAAAATATTATACTTAGCTTTAATCCTATCATACAATAGAAATAGAAATAGAAGTAGAATCAACACCATTATGTTTGGAAGTACTATTAGGAACAACACACACATCTAGATTTAGATAAACACCTAATTCTAAATCAATTAACTCCCTGTGGAAATCGATCCCGACCTTGTTGGGTAAAACTACATCGACCATCCTCGCTACTCAATAGTGGTGTAGGTTTGGCACCGATTAGCTGCTCCCCCTCAGAAGTTTCTGCCCTAACCTCGGGCTGAACTGGGATAATCGGTTGCACTAGTATGACCTCTGGGGCCTAGTCAACCTGGACCCGCTGCTCTATGGTACATGCAGTTGGAGTCTGTGCTCCTCCCCTGGCCTGAGATATGACAGGAGCAAGTGGAATTAACCCTGCATGAGCTAGAGTGCCAAACATGCTCAACAACTGGGCGAGGGTCTCCTGAAGTGCAGGGGCAGTAACAGGCATCTCGGGTGCTTGTCCCACAACTGGAGCTACTGGCGGCTACTCTGTCACAGCTCGGGCAGGTGTTTTGCTGAACCACGTGCCCATCCTCATCCTCTGCCCCGACCCCGGCCTATCGCGGCTCTAGCACGGGGCGCGAGTGTCTGATCATCAGATCCAGTTGTGCGTGTCCTCACAATCTGTGAGAGAATATAAAGAGAGAGATTTAGAATTTTGAAGTCAACAAATTTGCACGATATGGAATCAAAGAAATGAAGCTTTTCCTAACAGTTCCATAGCCTCCTGGAGATAAGTATAGACGTCTCCGTACCGATCTGTGAGACTCTACTAAACATTCTTGTGACTCATAACACCTATAAACCTAGAGCTCTGATACCAACTTGTCACGACCCCAATTTCCCTCCGTAGGATGTCGGGATGGAACCTAGTATCTAAGACTAAGTAAGACTAAAATGCATGCGGAATATAACTGAAATAATGAATAAACTCTCATTCACTCCACAACTACATAAAATAAACTCCGCTGCTCAACATATACAATTTCCCAAAACACGGTGATAACAAGTCACAAGCTCTAAATAGTAGTACTGAATATCCCTATACATCAATGCCTATAAAAGGATAAGGAAATAGAATAGTCTAGGTAGAGGGGGACTCCGAGGCCTGCGGACGCCGGCAGGTATACCTTGAAGTCTCCGAAGCTGAGCTCTTGCTAGTGCCTGGACTGGTAGGAGGTACCTAGATCTGCACAAAAAGATGTGCAAAAGCGTAGCATAAGTACACCACAATGGTACCCAATAAGTGTCAAGCCTAACCTCGGTAGAATAGTGACGAGTTCAGGTCAAGGCCCTAGTAGAATAAATAAGAAACAAGACGAATAATTTAATGGTGCAATAATACCAACAATGGAAATGAAACAAGTAAGGAATATGCCAAAATTAACTACATGGACTCAAGGCAAATAGTGCACTACGGAAGAAAACAAGAAATGTTAAGTCAAGGAAAGAAAACAACCAAACACAAGTGAAATAATAGAGAAATACCAACAAGATTCACTACCGAGGCACCGCCTCGTAGTCTCAAATCACTAAAATAATCCACACTCTTTCCTAATATCACCGCAGGAGCCTTGCATTTAGTTTTAAAAATCATTTTTCCCGAAATAACATCCCGCATTTTAGCCCACCTTATCACACCGCGTGGCTTCAAGTATTTCTCCTACTAGTAACACGCGTATCAAGACCACCTTATCTCACCGCATGCATTTCAATCCCAAAACCTTATACCACCACATGCGTATCAATATCACAACGTATCACAAATAGCACCTCAAGTGCCCAATATCACAACTTGCCAAAGAAATCAATAACAACGGTGTTTTCACAATAAATAGCCCATGGCTCAACCACAATATACACTAGAGTCTCAACAATAATAACCAAAAGTGAGTAACTCAACAAGAATAGTATTTCATAACTTAACAGTTTGCCTCAATGTGAATCATGACCTTTATAACTCAATACTAATCTCAACAATAAGATATTCCAAGAATAACAACTTCAAGTAAGAAGTCAACGGTTAAATAATGAATATGGAATAAAGGAAATAAGAACTTCAACTAAACATGTAGTGCAGTTAACAAGTAAGAGATAAGACAAGTTGAGCACGTGAAATAGACTAATCATGATGAAGATAACATGTTAAGATAACTCAATTAAGGCATGAAAGGAATCTATATAGCTAAAATCAGTAAATTTCCATATTTAGCCCGTGTATGTACTTGTCACCTTGCGTACACGGCTTCCACACATCACAATTATCACAAAACAACACCAATTCTAATGGGTAATTCCCCCACACAAAGTTACACAAGATACTTACCTCAAAACACGCTAACTCAATCCACTAGTAGGCCTTTCCCTCCAACTCTGAACGGCTCGAACCTAGCCAAAACAACTTCATACCATAAATATAGTATATAGGAAACTATTTCGAACAATAGAATTACGATCTTTGCAATGAAATAAAAAGTCAACTAAAAAATTCGACCCAAGCCGGCATCACAGAACCCGATCAAAATTACAAAATCCGAACACCCATTCGATAACGAGTCCAACCATACAAGAATTACTCAAATCCGACCTAAAATCGCTTTTTAAATGCCCAAATTTTAGCCTAAGAAGTTTCTTAATTTTTTCCCAAGTTTCAAACTCAAAACACTAATGAAATGATGAAAACAACAATAGATTCATACAATATAGTCCAATCTGGTTTAGAATCACTTACCCTAACGATTCCCTTGAAAATCTCTCGAAAAAGATTCACAAACCGAGCTCTCTAGGTCCAAAAATGAAAATGAGATCAAGCCCTTGAAATTAGGCCTTTTCTGCCCAGTGATTCCACATCTGCGGTCATTCAGTCGCTTCTGCGATGCCACGCCTACGGAAACACCATCGTAGGTAAGGTTCCAATTTAAGCCCAGAAGACTCGCACTTGCGGACACCTTATCGCTTCTGCAGACACTGTCCGCTTCTGCAATCCAAGGCCTCCCTGGCCATATCAACTTATGCGACTCATTCCCCGCATCGGCGAGTCCGCTTCTGTGGAACATGGAACGCACCTACGGTCCTAGCTGGCCATGATAAACTCACTTCTGCAACTCTAGGGCCGCTCCTGCGATGCCGCACCTGCCACCCAAAATGTGTAGGTGCGATTGCACCAGAACCAGTAGTGCTTCAACAATGCACCAAGTCCAATTTTGATCCGGATTCAATCCGAATAACACCCGGGGCCCTCGGGACCCCGTCCGAATATACAAACAAGTTCCAAAACACATAACGGACATACTCGAGGCCAAAAATCAAATCAAACAACATCGATTCTACGAATCGCAACCCAATTCAAGGCTATTGAAAGTATGGACTTTCGAATTCTAAAACTAATGTCGATGCATACCAAAACAACTTCAATTGACTTCAAATTGCACATAAGTCATAAATTACATGACAGACATGTTCTAATTTTTGGAATCGGAATCCGACCCCGATATCAATAAAGTCAATTCCCGATCAAACTTTCCAATCTTCCAAACCTTCAACTTTCTAACTTTTGCCAATTGACGTCTAAACGACCTACGGACCTCCAAATCAATATCCGGATGCGGTCCTAAGTCTAAAATTTCCACACTGAGCAATTAAAACCATCAAAACTCTATTCCTGAGTCCTCTAAG
>AWOL01S0022287.1:34575-46108 GCA_000715115.1 Nicotiana otophora | reverse complement strand
GGGGGGGGGGGGAGGGGGGGATTTGTCGTTAGGATAGGAATATACCTATCACTATGTTTAATTAAATATCGTAATCTTAATGCATTCTTAATAGATTTATTCCATAGGAATATTGGCGTTAATCTATTTTGAATAGGTGATTAGTAGTTCGGGAGACTACTATGAGAGTAATCTATTAATTAGCAACCACGAGTGAATTATATGAAAGAGAGAGTTAATAACACAATAGGATTGGTGAATCGATCACAACCCTGGAATATTCGTCTCTACTGAATACGCAACAACTATTTTGCTACTTGATTAATTAGTTACTTGTTAGAATTATTGCTTAGTATAATCATACTTTTGAACTCTGATACTCGAGGGAATAATAATCTTGGTGAAACTAGTGGGTAGTTAACACAAGCCTTTGTGGGTTCGACACTCAATTTATCACTTTATTACTTGCACGGCCAAGTATACGTGCGTGTGCGTTTGGAAGCAATAAGGTTTTGGTACCGTTGCCGGGGACTTGAATATTGACTACTTTCTAGCTTTTACTTTAGTTGTTTATTTTATCAAGTCTAATATTTCTTATTGGTTTCTCTACTATGAGGAACTTTGATTGAATGCAAAGGATCAGAAGCCAAGATAGACTTCAAGGCTTTGACCTCGAACTTGAGAGAACATTTCACATGAGGTTGAGGGAAGCAAGGGACACATATAATCTTCAGGCACTTTTTCAATTACATGTGAATATGGCAGAGGAGCAACATATAGTTGTTCGGGAGGTGGCGATGCCCGGCATTGCTAATGTCACCTCCTGCACTGTGAAGCCCAGAATCACTGGGCACTTTGAGCTAAAACAGAGCATGATCCAGTTACTACATTCGAATGGGCAGTTTATGGGTCTTCCACACGAGGATCCACAATAGTACATACTAAACTTCTTGGAGTTTAGTGATACGTATATCACTAACGGAGTCACTCCAGACTATGTGAGGCTGACACTGTTCACGTTTTCTCTGTTGGGCAAAGCAAAGTGGTGGTTGAACGCGGAACCAACTAATTCTATTACATCTTGGAATCATCTGGCGAGGATATTTTTGGCACGGTTCTTTCCTTCAAGAAAAGCTACAAAGATCAGAAGTGAGATAGTTTCCTTCAAACAAATATCGAGGGAGTCTCTATATTCATCTTAGGAGAGATTTAAGGGGCTGCTCAGAGATTGTTTTCATCACAACCAGACAAATGAAGTGTTAGCTCACACCTTCATAGAAGGGCTCCATCCAGAGACAAAAATTGTGGCGTACGCTGCAGCGGGAGGTCAAGTATTGGAGAAAAGCTTTGATGACATTTATTCCTTATTGAACAAATTCTCCAAAAGTAGTCTTGATTGACAAGGAGAGATAGACAGACACATAGTGCAAAACTCTACAGGGGTCCTCGAGTTAGACGTTGTTTCTGCATTATAAATGTAGGTTGCCACATTGGCCAATCAAGTTAACAAGATAACCTTTGTTATTAACAAGCAACAAGCTCATCCAGTGCAAAAGGTTCAAATGTTTTGTGAAGTATGTGGAGATGGTCACACGAGCAACTTATGCCCGGCTAATCCAGAGTCTGTCTATTTTGTAGGTAATGCAAATAGAGGCCAGACAAACCAGTATTGGAACACTTCCAGTCCTAACTGGAGGAACCATCCAAACTTCTCTTGGGGTGGAAACCAAGGTGCTCAGAATTAGTACAGGCCACAAGCTCCTCAACAACAATATAGACCACCAGAAGCTGAACAACCTACAAATACGACCAATCATATTGAGGAGATGCTAAAGAAATTGATGGCTGATCAACAGGCCCAAGCAGCAACCCACTCTGCAGCTATTCAAAATTTGGAGAGACAAATGGGGCAACTTGCCAGTGCCCAAAATACTCGATCAGTTGGAGCTCTTCCAAGAGAACTGAGGCTAATCCTAAGGCATCTATTAATGTTGTGGCATTGAGGAATGGGAGATAGTTAGAAGAAGTACCATCGAAAAAGAGAAAGCAAGTGACCTTTAATGATAAATCGGCCACCATAGAAGCAGAATCAGAAAAAGCAAATGAGTTAGAGAAGCCAGTTGAAGAGGCAGTGGCAAAGCAACCCCCACCATTAGTTGCGAGGCCACCACCTCCTTTCCCTCAGAGATTGCAGAAAGTGAAGGATAATGTTGCTTATAAAAGGTTTCTTGATATTTTGAAGTAAGTGCAAATCAATATTCTGTTGGTAGACATCCCGCAAAAAGTTCCCAAATATGCCAAATACATCAAATACATAGTGGCAAATAAGAGGAGGTTGGCAGAGTTTGAGAACTGTGGCACTCACTGAAGAATGCAGTTGAAGAATTCAAATCAAGCTACCTCAAAAATTGAAGGATCGAGGTAGTTTCACTATCCAAATCTTGATTGGTAAGCACGTAGTCGGGTGAGCTTTGTGTGATCTTGGGGCAAGCATCAATTTGATGCCGCTATCTGATTTTGGACAGTTGGGGTTGGGTGAGCCGCGCCCAACCACGGTGATTTTACAGTTGGTTGATCGCTCCCTTGCTCATCCTGAAGGGGTGATTGAAGATGTGTTAGTTCAAGTAGGTTCTTTCATATTCCCTATTGATTTTATTATCTTGGACTATGAGGCTGATTAGGAAGTTTCATTTATTTTGGGGCATCCATTCTTAGCCATGGGCCGAGCTATTATTGATGTATGTGAAGGAAAGATGACAATGAGAGTGGGTGATTGAGTGGAGGTATTCAATGTATATAAAGCACTCAGATTGCCAGCCCACTATGAAGAGCTATCCATGATTGTTATGGTGGAAAGTGATGTGACTTCATTGGTGCCTTATATAAGCCCCATAGATCCTCTTGAATGAGTTTTGATGGGAGATGAAGAATAAAGTGAAGATGAAATGATGGATGAAATTGAGAAAGTCCTTAACATGTCTTGCAAGTATGTCCATGGGCTTGGGAGATTTGAGGAGTTGGACAGACCTGTTACTATGACCCCTCCTAAACCATCTATTGAAGAAGCTCTAAGGCTAGAGCTCAAGCCTCTTCCAGTTCACCTGAGCTATGCTTACTTGGGGAACTCTGAAATGATACCAGTGATTATCTCATCCAGCTTGACCAATGTGCAAGAATAAAAGCTGCTTAGAGTGCTTCGTGAGCATAAAAAAGCTTTTGGGTGGACAATTGCTGATATCAAAGGAATCATTCCATCATTTTGCATGCATAAAATCTTTCTGGAAGATGGACATCACCCCAGTGTTGAGCAACAAAGGAGATTAAATCTTATTATGAAAGAGGTAGTGAAGAAGAAAGTAATTAAGTAGCTTGATGCAGGTATCATCTTCCTTATTTCTGACAGCAACTGGGTGAGCCCAGTGCAATGTGTGCCTAAAAAGGGGGGATGACTATTTTAGAGAATGAGAAAAATGAGCTAATTCCTACTCGCGTCGTGGCGGGATGGAGAGTTTTCATTGACTACAGAAAGCTCAGCAAAGCAACCCGCAAGGACCACTTCCCACTTCCATTCATTGACCAGATGTTGGACAGATTGGCTGGGCATGAATATTATTGCTTTCTTAATGGTTATTTGGGGTTCAACCAGATTGTCATATGCCTAGAGGATCAGGAGAAGACCACTTTCACATGTCCTTATGGTACTTTTTCTTTCAAGCGAATGCCATTTGGTCTTTGTAATGCATCGACCACTTTCCAGAGGTGCATAATGGCCATTTATACTGATATGGTGGAAAAATTTGTAGAAGTCTTTATGGATGATTTTTCAGTATTTGGGTTTCTTATGATGACTGTTTGAATAATTTGGGCAAGGTGTTGGCCCGTTATAAAGAAACAAATTTGGTGTTAAATTGAGAAAAGTACTATTTTATGGTGCAAGAAGGCATCGTGTTGGGACATAGAGTGTCAAAGAGTGTCATTGAAGTTGATAAGGCGAAGGTGCAAGCGGTTGCAAAACTACCTCCACCCATCTCTGCGAAGTTTGTCCAACGTTTCTTAGGACACGCGGGGTTCTATAGATGCTTTATTAAAGATTTTCAAAAATTGCTACTCCATTGTGCAGGTTGCATAAAAAGGACGTGACTTTCAATTTTAATGAAGCCTGCCTAAAGGCATTCGAGGAGCTCGAGGAGAAGTTGGTGGCTGCCCCCATTATTGTGGCATCGAATTGGTCCTTACCATTTGAACTTATGTGCGATGCAAGTGACCATGCTATTGGGGCAGTGCTAGGCAAGAGAAAGAACAAGATGTTTTACTTCATATACTATGCGAGTAAGACTCTTGATGATGCATAGCTGAATTACACCACCACTAAAAAGGAGTTGTTGGAAGTTGTGTGGGCCTTTGAGAAATTTCAGGCATACTTGGTGGGAACAAAAGTTATAGTCCATACCGATCATATAACAATCATGTATCTATTTACAAAAAAGAAAAGGAATCCAAGGCTAGATTGATGCGCTGATTTTTGTTGTTGCAGGAATTTGATGTAGAAATACGAGATCGAAAGGGCACAGAAAGATAAGTAGCCGACCATCTATCAAGGCTGAAAAATAATGAGCACGTGGAGGAAGGTGGACAAATTAAGGAGGCATTTCCTGATGATCAACCTTTTTCCATCATCCATGACCCTCCCCCATGGTACGCGAACTATGTGAATTATATTGTGAGTGGGGTACTTCCTCCTGCAATTGAATCTGAGGCTAGGAAAAGGTTTCTACATGATATGAACTTCTACTACTGGGATGAGTTATTCTTGTACAGACAGTGTACTGATTAGTTGAAGAGGAGATGCATTCCTAAAAAGGAGGTGGAATTAGTGTTGTATGATTTCCATGCCTCGCCTTATGGGGGCCATCATAGAGGCGAGAGGACAACTGCAAAGGTGTTACAGTCTGGGTTCTATTGGCCAACATTGTTCAAGGATGCCCATGCATTTGTTAAGAAGTGTGACCAGTGTCAGAGAACAGGAACAATTACAAAGAGGCATGAGATGCCTTTGAATAACATCCTGGAGGTAGAGATTTTTGATGTGTGGGGGATAGACTTTATGGGCCATTCCCATTATCTAGAGGAAACAAATATATCTTGCTAGCAGTTGATTACGTGTCAAAATAGGTATAGGCGGTCGCATTGCCAACTAATGATGCCAAGGTGGTAGCTAATTTTGTGAAGAAAAATATATTCTCGAGGTTTGGGACTCCACGTGCCTTGATTAGTGATGAAGGGACATATTTCTGCAATCGGTTGTTGAATAACCTTCTAGCTAAATATGGGGTCCGCCACAGAGTTGCCACGGCATATCATCCGCAAAATAAGTGGACAAGTTGAAGTGTCCAATAGAAAAATAAAGCAGATATTAAAAAAGACAGTGAGTGTGAACAAGAAGGATTGGACTGCAAAGCTAGATGATGCCTTGTGGGTATATAGAAATGCATACAAAACACCAATTTGGGCGTCCTCGTATAATCTTTTTTTATGGGAAGGCATGTCACTTGCCAGTTTAACTTGAACACAAGGCGTATTGGGCGATTATAAAGTTGAATATGAACATTGAAGGCGCGGGGAAAAGAGGCTTTTGCAGTTGAATGAGTTAGATGAGTTCATGCTGCACTCCTATGAAAAAGCTAATCTTTACAAGGAGAAAACAAAAAGATGGCATGACAAGCGTATCAATCCGTGTCACTTTGAACCGAGTCAAAAGGTACTATTGTTCAACTCTAGCCTTAAGTTATTTCCTGGAAAGTTAAAATCGAGGTGGTCTGGTCCATTTCAGGTAGTGCGAGTCACTCCTTATGGTGCAATTGAGTTGCGCGCTTTAAACAGCGAAGAAATATTTTTGTGAACGGGAAAATAGTCAAGCACTATTAGAGAGGTATCATTGATCATCAGAAGTCCAAAGTAATACTCGTTTATGAGTAAACGAGGTCATGCGTCATGCCGCGACATTATATCAGGCGCTTGTGGGAGGCAACCCAATGTTTATTGATTTCATAGCTTAGTTTGTTTAAAAAACAATTATGTTAGAGAAGACTAGATTTTTTATTTTCTTTGTAGGCATAGAAACCATAGGTAGAATTGTGTGAGATATGTGAAATGGATATATTAAGTGCTCGGGGAGGATCGGGGATTTCATTCAAAAAAATAATTGCGGAGAAGTAGCGCTCAGGCCAACGCCCAGCGCTACCTGTGGCGCAGAAAATAGAAAACATTTACCCCACAGCGCCAGGCCTAGCGCGATGCGCTGGGCTGGGGGTGGCGGGCAAGTATTTTATTTTTTTTCTTTTCCTTTTTAGTTTATTATTTTAAAACCCGGCCCACATACCCATTTTTTCTCACACGATAACCTATACCCAATAACCCAACCCATTCCCCCTCAAATTAAAAATACTTCTAACCCGCCTAAACCCTCATCTCTCTCCCAGCTATCCTCTCTTCCTCTCTACCCTATTCTCTCTCTATTTCCCTCAAAACTTTTCTTGTTTCTCTTACAGTCATCTTAGACCTCCCAGGTATGTTTCTCTTCTCCCTTTTTCTTTTATTTTGTAGATTACAATACCCATCCCCCCTCCCAAACACCTCAACCCCAATTTCCCCATAAGTTGTTTCTTAGAACACTTTTCTATAGTGGGTGGCCCCAATGTGCATGAAATTGGTTGTCAAAAATTGGTTGTTGTGTTGTTTACTGAGTAGTAAACTAAAATTTTCTCTACTTCGTTAAAATTTGGGAGGGCCACCATGTTTCACCATTATTGAATTGAGTTGCATACACTTAATGCCCACCATATGTTTGATGAAATGCATGAAAGAGTAAATTATGCACAGGTGAAGTCTGAGTAGCCGAGTGTAGTTCTATGTGATATCGGTCTAAGTGTCGGGTGTTTTCGGGGTGGTTTCACATAACCCGAAGCTTGTCTTTAATGTTCACATGCTATAACCATGCCACCCACACCATGTATCTTGTATTATGTATGTTGTATCACTTTGTTAGAATTAGCTAATATAGTGTATTAGTTGTAGAGATTGAGGACTACGTGCTGCTTGCACTAAGTCTAAGTCACTTCTCCATGTTCGACTACTTGATTTGTGTGTCATGGGGAAGTATTAAGTACCCATCACCTTGTGGTGCAAAACTTGCTCGCTTTAAACCAATATTGTGAGTATATTACATAGAGCCTTCGGTTTTAAGTGTGGGGTCATATTTGACTCTCACGATAACCTTAGGTGGGGAAGTCCTCAACTATTGCTCCAGCCCCTAAAAAGTGCAAGCAAGGGGAAGGGTCATCTCGGCAAGCTAAAGGGAAGCACGTTGCCGACTGATCGAGGAGAGCACCATCGGATCCAAGGCCCCATTTGGATCTGGTTCGGGAGGACACCATCAAGTGGTATCATAGCTTTGAGCCGTATGGGCGGTATATCTCGGAAATGGGGATCAACATGAAAACTCTGCAGAAGAAATTCCCGGATGTGCTAGGCCGATTGAGAGAAATGAAGATGGATAAGTTCCTAGAGTGCCCGGGACATGCAAATTTGAGCATGGTAAGGGAACTCTATGAAAATTTGAACGAGGACCTGTTCATGTCATGCGTCCGAGGAAAAGAAGTGTCGCTGGATAGGGACTCCTTGTGCAAATTCTTGGGAGTTGACTGCCCTAACCCCCGAAGGCTGCAAAAGTTTGTCAAATACCCAACCTACCAGGCTATATGTCACACTCTATGTGGCTCCGATTCTAATACAAAGTGGACAAGAACTAAGGGTGATGCCCATATTGAGATGATCCAGTTCGACTTCAACAAGACTCCCAAGGTGTGGCAAAACTTTGTGCATGCCAGACTGATGTCGGTTGAGCACAACAGTGAATACACTCGAGCCTGAGTGTGTTCGATTTTTTTTTGATCACTGGGCGACCCATCAATGTGGGCGATAGCATGTTAGGAGAGATTGCCCGCACACGATTTGGGCGGAAAATCAAAAGATTCTTCTTTGGCAACTTGTTAACGCAGTACATGCTTTTCCGGTAGGTACCTGAATACCCCGGTTATGATGAGGTTGTGGAGGCTCCTAAGGGGTTGATAAACATTACCTCCTTGTTGTATTCCACATCCAAGCTGATCCAGGCGTCGCGGAATAAGAGGGGAGGAAACTTCAACAGGTATCTATATAGCTTTATGAACGTGATACTGAGAAAATTGGGCATGACGAATGAGGAGCGTATGCATCTACGGATTGATCTGTCCAGTTCTTCAAAAGAGAAGTTGGTAATTGCACCTGCTAGTCCCATTCACCCGTCAGAGGATGAGAATACCCACAAAGGCTTAGATGATGAGGATGATAGTGATGCTGACATCACGGGGCAAATGACTTTGGTGCCCTTGGGAGCGGAAGATGATGATGAACCCGGAGCTGCGGCTGGGGGACATTCAGAGGATGAAGGATCCGAGTATGACCCATATGGGTCCGACTAGCAGTAAGTTCTTCTTTCCACCTTACTTTGCTTTAAATTCTTACATGCATCAGGGACTATGCATAAGCTAAGTGTGGGGTGGGGGAACTACTTTTTATGATGTAAATTGTATAAATCTGTTTCTTTTAATTAGTTTTTCTTTTAGGAACCCGTAGTAGACATAGTCTAGTTTCAAAAAAACAAAAATAGAAAAATAAATCAGAAAAAGCTTGGACTTTTCCCGACGATGGATGTTTTGGACAATTTTCTTGAGGGATTAAAGTCCGATTAAAAACACCAAAAAGTTTTTTTTTTAGGATAGTTAGGTAGTATCCCTTGGTTTTTCTTTGGGCGTCGGTTCATTTCCAAGGGTGTATCTTGAACCGGGTACTTTATTTTTAGGAGTAGGATAGGAAGAAAACTGAGTTGCTCTGAGGTACCTTGACATTTTTGGTGCTGGCACATTAGGCTATGACATGCACTATGTCTTCCTGTTATATGTGAATTGAATTGTTATACCTAAGTAATATAAATAGCCTACTTTGTGATGCCTTTTCTCAGTTGTACGACTTGTATGTCACCTAGTGCAATATTCCTTATAATTTCTCAACTATATGTGCTTGCTTGATTTGAGAGTAGAACAGAACCATCTTGATTGAGTCATGTGCAATGTGTATGAGGATTTGTGTTATTATGTGCTATCATGTGTAGTGTAGAACTTGCCATGTGTGTTAACCAAAGCTTATTAAGTTGTGCTAGTCTAGGAGATGACGTAGATAGTTCTTTGCTTGATCATAGATGTGCTTGTCACTTACAAATAAACTTTTCGGGTTGCTAACCCTTTGAGCCTATAAATATTTTCTTTGGCACCCACATTACAAGTCGTATCCCTATTTTGTTCTGAATTTGAGCTTGTTGAACCTTTATCTCCGAAGGCACTTAGTCGCTAAAAGATGTAAGGTGAGAGATTGGGAAGTAGCTTTCGAGTGGAACCATGGAAGGGCCCTTAAGGTACACTAAAGTTGTGAAAACAAAGGCCACTAACCAATGAACCTTAATGTATGGAGTGTGTGTAGAAGAAAAAAAGGAATAAAAGAATAATTTCCAAAAAAAAAAAAATTAGAAAAAACACATACCTCCTAATCTTACTAACTCATGCTATTGGGAAAATACAAGTGCTTAATTGCAAAAAGGGCTATGTTGTATATGGTTTGTGAAGAGTGAATTGATTGAGAAGAATATGGGCTCGATTTTTTAATGTAGTGTATTAAATTGCTTAGGAGGGTTAGTTACTATTCCAAAATGTATCCTACCCGTCTCTTATCCTACATTACAACTCATAAAGTCCTAATTGATCCTAGACTTGGCTATCTTAGACTAGTAGAGGTGTACACTACGGGCAAGCTTATGGTACGACCACGGGATGCACATGAATTCTTTGTGTGAGTGAGTGACTTTTGTTCAAATTGTGTGATGTCCTTAAATTATGTTCAAAGTCATACTTGAATGCGGGGACTATTCTATATTCACTTTTGTGTTTGTTGGTGAGGGCACATAATCTCATGATGGATTGGTAATGTGTTGACTTCTGTTGTTGGGTAAGTACGCGAGTTGAGGGTGCTTAGTGGTAACTAGTTGGATCTTGAGGTAGGGTGGTTATGGATAGGTTGTTTGAATTGATTGAATTGAAATGTTTATACTTGGGAATGTTTAAAATGGGGAGAACGTAAAATTTGTATGTTCATGCTTGATTGCCGGTATCGATCATAGTCAAGGGTAGAGTGTATAGAGCTCCTCTCTAGTTGAGATGTGTGCATTGATGGGGTGTAGTTGATAGTCCCATTACTCGAGGACTAGCAAGGGTCTAAGTATGGGGTGTTGATATTTAGCTTAAAGTATGTATATTTATATTTATATTGCCTCGCATTTTACTCATCTTGTATAGATTTCAGATGTGAAATGTAATGATTTGTGCTAATTCATGGTGTTTTTATGTGTAGGAATTATCCGAAGGCAATATGGGACGAAGGTGCGAGATTAGAGGCAAAAAGGAGAAAATGGGAAAATGCCACAGAGTAGTGCCCAGGCTAGCGTGGGGTGCTATCTGTGGCGCAGAAGTCAGAAGTGAAAAACTCCCAGCGCCCCACACTACCCTGGGCGCTGGTGATGGGAAAGTTCTCGTAGTTCGTCGGGGACAAGGTTATTTCTGCTCAAGACCCCCTCCCCCCTCCACAACTTGTATAAAAAGCAAGCCTAAGCATATTTTGTGAAGGGAGACACCACTTTGAGGGAAACATACACGCGAGGAACATCGGGGGAGTGAGGATATCTTAGTTTTCTTCATCTTTTCTTAGTATTCTCAATTATTCAACACTTGTGAATTTGTTTTGATCATATCATGAGTGGCTAAAACCCATAGTATTGGGGTTGTAATTTACCCATGAATATTATTGTTTGACGTTGACTTAACCTTGATTACAATTTGCTAATATATGGTTGTTTTTGAAATTTTGTGATAAATTGCTTAATTGTCTGGCCAACAGTTAGTATCTATTTACTATCTATGCTATGCGTGGGAAAGCTACATCTAGATTAGAGAAGAATTGAATAGGGCATAATCTTTACTCTGAGTGGGGGGGGGGAGCGGATTTATGGTTAGGATAGTAATATACCTAGTCACCATGCTTAATTAAATATTGTAATCTTAATGCATTCTTATTATATTGATTCCATAGGAATATATGCATTAATATATTTTGAATAGGTGAGTAGTAATTCGGGAGAATACTACGAGAGCAATCATTCGATTAATTAGCAACCATGAGTGAATTGTATGAAAGAGAGAGTTAATTAGAACACAATAGGATTGGTGAATCGATCACAACCCTAAAATATTCATCTCTACTGAATACATAACAACTATTTTGCTGCTTGATTAATTAGTTACTTGATAGAATTATTGCTTAGTATAATCACACTTTTGAACTCTGATTGACTCGACTGAATAATAATCTTGGTGAAACTAGTAGGTAGTTAACACAAGTCTCTGTGGGTTTG